>CM023200.3:59733806-59748918 GCA_004115045.4 Sinella curviseta | reverse complement strand
GTCAGGAAAATTTCCTCAGAAAGTCAGGGTATACCGTATTGTCCTTTAACTTTTCTGTGATCATCATTACTGGTTATTCGGTTACTCCATTCGATTGCTATGTTGAGTGCTAGAGTTGGGATGGGGCCGTTGGCACAGCACGTTACTATTTTTTAATGCCGTATTCATGACAAACTTTCGAAATTTTGCATCTCATTTTTGGAAACTTTAGTGGGAGATGACACCTTTCTGTTTCCATGAAAAAATTTGGGATTCACCCCACAGATGACAGGTAATATCATTTCAACCACAGGCTCGAAATTAAAAGAATACTATGGAAAAGGAACTGTGGATCAGTTACGAGCTCAGGGTCAACGGGTATTTTCTGTGGGGTAAAAGCCATCCCAACTCTAGCATTCAACATAGCAATCGAATGGAGTAACCACAGGACCAGTACACGCACCTTATTACTAGAAGAATGCATACCAAGTAAAAACATGGATTTAGGGATACGCGATGAGATAAAGACGAAATTACAGCCATAGTAACGACGTTCATAAGGAGATGACACTTCGGCTTCGATTACCGGCAGCGGTGACGCCTGGTTACGTACTTAAATAAAAAATTATAATGTCCGTCAGTCCGTGTTGAAAAATTGCAGAGGTTAAATGAAATACTATCATTGGAGATCACCAAAGATAATATTAGCCCATATGAATGGTTTCTCACAAGCAAATTCGAACGGTGAATTTTAAATCAGCGACCACGATAAATTGATTTAGTTTTATTATCAAGCGTCACCGCTTCAGGTCACCGCAGCCGAACTGTCATCTCCTCTATCGGTTGCTTTGTTGTCGTTACTGTAATTTTCGTCTTTACCTCATTGGGGATACGTAAGTAATTGGAGGGAATTCGAGTTGTCCATCTGGGCAGACATTTTTTCATCTGATACATAATGGAGTTTCTACATTTCAATTAATTTGGAGTATACGGAACATGAAACGATACAACGTTTCATCGGAGATACTAAGCTACGAGTAATAGGAGAGGTAAAAATGCTGTGTTTCATCGCAGATGTAAAAGTAAAAAAAGGCCTATATATTTTAAGGCCGATTTTTAAGTCACATTTTTAAAAGAATGTTTTCGTCTTTATTTGTTGAGCTCAATCAAGGAGGTTATATAATATTATACGAGATCCAAGAGCTCAATGATGGCAGAGTAAAAGAGCGCACTCATATATCACCAAGAAGAAGGGAAACACGAAGGATTGACCTGGATGGGCTTCCCATCTTAACCAAACTCCAAGGCTCTCGACAGCCGATTCATTAATTTTCCCCAAACCCGATTTCTTGCTTGCAACTTAATGACAATTCCATTTTCCTTTATTTCCTTGTATTAAAAGTCAGTGTAACGTGTTGCCACAGGCAATATATACTGAAAACATACATGAAAACATTTTGCATTTTTGTCTTTAGCCTTTCAAGGGTAGGTAGTGTTTAAAGGATAGGTTGCGTTTTGGGTTGTGTTTATGTTAGGTTGTTCTTAAATTGTAGGTTCGATTTATAGGGTAGGTTGCGCGAAATGGAATTATGCGACAATATTTACGCGAAATGGAATTATGCGACAATATTTATGCGAAATGGCATTATGCGACAATATTTATGCGAAATGGCATTATGCGACAATATTTACGCGAAATGGAATTATGCGACAATATTTATGCGAAATGGCATTATGCGACAATATTTACGCGAAATGGAATTATGCAACAATATTTATGCGAAATGGAATTATGCGACAATATTTATGCGAAATGGCATTATGCGACAATATTTACGCGAAATGGAATTATGCAACAATATTTATGCGAAATGGAATTATGCGACAATATTTATGCGACATTATGTTTATTGTCGCCTTTCTTATCGCCGTAGCCGTTTATCGCCGTCACCGTTTATTGTCGCCGTTTATTGTCGCCTTTCTTATCGCCGTAGCCGTTTATCGCCGTCACCGTTTATTGTCGCCGTTTATTATCGCCGTCGCAGTATATTATCGCCGTCGCCGTTTATTGTCGCCCTTTATTATGGCCGTTGCCGTTTATTGTCGCCCTTCATTATCGCCATCCCCGTTTCTTATCGCCGTCACCGTTTATTGTCGCCGTCGCCGTTTATTGTCGCCGTCGCCGTTTATTGTCGCCGTCGCCGTTTATTGTCGCCGTCGCCGTTTATTGTCGCCGTTTTTTATCGCCGTCGCCGTTTATTGTCGCCGTTTATTATCGCCGTCGCCGTTTATTGTCGCCCTTTATTATGGCCGTTGCCGTTTATTGTCGCCCTTCATTATCGCCATCCCCGTTTCTTATCGCCGTCACCGTTTATTGTGGCCGTCGCCGTTTATTGTCGCCGTTCATTATCGCCGTCGCCATTCATTATCGCCGTCACCGATTGTTATCGCCATCGACGTTTATTATCGCCTTAATTCTCCCTTTGAATTCTCCCTAATTCTCCCTTTGAATTCTCCCTAATTCTCCCTTTGAATTCTCCCTAATTCTCCCTTTGAATTCTCCCTAATTCTCCCTTTGAATTCTCCCTAATTCTCCCTTTGAATTCTCCCTAATTCTCCCTTTGAATTCTCCCTAATTCTCCCTTTGAATTCTCCCTAATTCTCCCTTTGAATTTTCCCTAATTCTCCCTTTGAATTCTCCCTTCAATTCAATTGGGAAAAATAAACGGGCAAAATCAATGGGCAAAATTCAATTGGGCAAAATAAATGGGCCAAATAAATGGGCAAAATTCAATTGGGCAAAATAAATGGGCAAAATTCAATTGGGCAACATTCAATTGGGCAAAACGAATGGGCAAAATTCAATTGGGCAAAATAAATGGGCAAAATTCAATGGGCAAAATAAATGGGCAAAATTAAATTAACGTTAGGTTTGGTCGCCTAGCGGTTTGGTCGCCTAGCGGTTTGGTCGCCTAAGGTTTTGGTCGCCTATCGTTTTGGTCGCCTAAGATTTTGGTCGCATACCGTTTTGGTCGCCTAGCGGATTGGTCGCCTAGCGGATTGGTCGCCTAGCGGATTGGTCGCCTAGCGGATTGGTCGCCTAGCGGATTGGTCGCCTAGCGGATTGGTCGCCTAGCGGATTGGTCGCCTAGCGGATTGGTCGCCTAGCGGATTGGTCGCCTAGCGGATTGGTCGCCTAGCGGATTGGTCGCCTAGCGGATTGGTCGCCTAGCGGATTGGTCGCCTAGCGGATTGGTCGCCTAGCGGATTGGTCGCCTAGCGGATTGGTCGCCTAGCGGATTGGTCGCCTAGCGGATTGGTCGCCTAGCGGATTGGTCGCCTAGCGGATTGGTCGCCTAGCGGATTGGTCGCCTAGCGGATTGGTCGCCTAGCGGATTGGTCGCCTAGCGGATTGGTCGCCTAGCGGATTGGTCGCCTAGCGGATTGGTCGCCTAGCGGATTGGTCGCCTAGCGGATTGGTCGCCTAGCGGATTGGTCGCCTAGCGGATTGGTCGCCTAGCGGATTGGTCGCCTAGCGGATTGGTCGCCTAGCGGATTGGTCGCCTAGCGGATTGGTCGCCTAGCGGATTGGTCGCCTAGCGGATTGGTCGCCTAGCGGATTGGTCGCCTAGCGGATTGGTCGCCTAGCGGATTGGTCGCCTAGCGGATTGGTCGCCTAGCGGATTGGTCGCCTAGCGGATTGGTCGCCTAGCGGATTGGTCGCCTAGCGGATTGGTCGCCTAGCGGATTGGTCGCCTAGCGGATTGGTCGCCTAGCGGATTGGTCGCCTAGCGGATTGGTCGCCTAGCGGATTGGTCGCCTAGCGGATTGGTCGCCTAGCGGATTGGTCGCCTAGCGGATTGGTCGCCTAGCGGATTGGTCGCCTAGCGGATTGGTCGCCTAGCGGATTGGTCGCCTAGCGGATTGGTCGCCTAGCGGATTGGTCGCCTAGCGGATTGGTCGCCTAGCGGATTGGTCGCCTAGCGGATTGGTCGCCTAGCGGATTGGTCGCCTAGCGGATTGGTCGCCTAGCGGATTGGTCGCCTAGCGGATTGGTCGCCTAGCGGATTGGTCGCCTAGCGGATTGGTCGCCTAGCGGATTGGTCGCCTAGCGGATTGGTCGCCTAGCGGATTGGTCGCCTAGCGGATTGGTCGCCTAGCGGATTGGTCGCCTAGCGGATTGGTCGCCTAGCGGATTGGTCGCCTAGCGGATTGGTCGCCTAGCGGATTGGTCGCCTAGCGGATTGGTCGCCTAGCGGATTGGTCGCCTAGCGGATTGGTCGCCTAGCGGATTGGTCGCCTAGCGGATTGGTCGCCTATCGGATTGGTCGCCTAGCGGATTGGTTGCCTAGCGGATTGGTCGCCTAGCGGATTGGTCGCCTATCGGATTGGTCGCCTAGCGGATTGGTTGCCTAGCGGATTGGTCGCCTAGCGGATTGGTCGCCTAGCGGATTGGTCGCCTAGCGGATTGGTCGCCTATCGGATTGGTCGCCTAGCGGATTGGTTGCCTAGCGGATTGGTCGCCTAGCGGATTGGTTGCCTAGCGGATTGGTCGCCTAGCGGATTGGTCGCCTATCGGATTGGTCGCCTAGCGGATTGGTTGCCTAGCGGATTGGTCGCCTAGCGGATTGGTTGCCTAGCGGATTGGTTGCCTAGCGGATTGGTCGCCTATCGATTTGTTCGCCTAGGGTTGTGGTCGCCAAGCGGATTGGTCGCCTAGCGGATTGGTCGCCTAGCGGATTGGTCGCCTAGCAGTTTGGTCGCCAAGCGGATTGGTCGCCTAGCGGATTGGTCGGCTAGCGGATTGGTCGCCTAGCGGATTGGTCGCCTAGCGGATTGGTCGCCTAACAGATTGGTCGCCTAGCGGATTGGTCGCCTAACAGATTGGTCGCCTAACAGATTGGTCGCTTTGCGGATTGATCGCCCAGCGGATTGGTCTCCTAGCGGATTGGTCGCCTAGCGCCAATGTAATTTCCCCCATTTAATTTTCCCCCTTTTTAATTATAATTTTAATTATATAGACCTTTGGATCTGCACGTATATATTCGGGCATAGAATGCAGTGCATTAAATCACTGTAATGTTGTTTTCCTTGCTTCCTAATGGAGCATTTATAACTATGAGGGTGTAGGAAACTGGGGTTTGCCGTGACTTGCCCTACGAACAATCTGAGCAACAATTGGCATTGTACATGGTTCTCACCCAAATCAAGTATGGCTCGTTATTTCTACTCGAACTATCTCTGCAGAGAACTAAAACCAAAGGCACGACGAATGTTGCACAAGATATCTAAAGATCAGTTTAGTTTCCTCAAACGTAGTGTTGTGTCACATAAACTAATGTTTTGGGAATGCCAACACAAGTATGAGGTTAGGTATATAAACATACCAGTTAAAAGTGTAGAAACAAATTTGTTGTATTCAGTTGATATTTTAAAATATTATTTAGTGAGGGTTTTTTTCAGAGCCGTTCAGTTTTTGTAGTACTAAAAAATATAATTAATCTGCTGAACAGCCATTGCATGTAAAAATAAGTAAAATGGAACGGGAATGTGAGTGCGGCGAAGAGGAGCAATCAGAAGAATCGAGAAGGCAAATAGCATTGGAGTATCAGGCGGAGGTCGAAAGAAAGAAGAGAGGAAGGAAGGAATAGGAAGAGAAGAGAAGAAAGGAAGAAGAGGAGCGAAATGACGAGGAAAAGAGAAAGCAGAAGGAACGTGAGGAAGAAGAAAGGAGGAATGCGTTGGAGGTGGAACGGCAGAAGATGAAAAGGGATGAAGAAATACGCCAGGAAAAGATGCGGATTGTGAATCGTGCTAATGAGTTAAAAGAGCAGGAAGAGGAAGCCAAGAATAGAGAAGAAGAGGAAGCGGATTGGTCGCCTAGCGGTTTGGTCGCCTAGCGGTTTGGTCGCCTAAGGTTTTGGTCGCCTATCGTTTTGGTCGCCTAAGATTTTGGTCGCATACCGTTTTGGTCGCCTATCGTTTTGGTCGCCTAAGATTTTGGTCGCATACCGTTTTGGTCGCCTAGCGGATTGGTCGCCTAGCGGATTGGTCGCCTAGCGGATTGGTCGCCTAGCGGATTGGTCGCCTAGCGGATTGGTCGCCTAGCGGATTGGTCGCCTAGCGGATTGGTCGCCTAGCGGATTGGTCGCCTAGCGGATTGGTCGCCTAGCGGATTGGTCGCCTAGCGGATTGGTCGCCTAGCGGATTGGTCGCCTAGCGGATTGGTCGCCTAGCGGATTGGTCGCCTAGCGGATTGGTCGCCTAGCGGATTGGTCGCCTAGCGGATTGGTCGCCTATCGGATTGGTCGCCTAGCGGATTGGTTGCCTAGCGGATTGGTCGCCTAGCGGATTGGTTGCCTAGCGGATTGGTCGCCTATCGATTTGTTCGCCTAGCGGATTGGTCGCCTAGCGGATTGGTTGCCTAGCGGATTGGTCGCCTATCGATTTGTTCGCCTAGGGTTGTGGTCGCCAAGCGGATTGGTCGCCTAGCGGATTGGTCGCCTAGCGGATTGGTCGCCTAGCAGTTTGGTCGCCAAGCGGATTGGTCGCCTAGCGGATTGGTCGGCTAGCGGATTGGTCGCCTAGCGGATTGGTCGCCTAGCGGATTGGTCGCCTAACAGATTGGTCGCCTAGCGGATTGGTCGCCTAACAGATTGGTCGCCTAACAGATTGGTCGCTTTGCGGATTGATCGCCCAGCGGATTGGTCTCCTAGCGGATTGGTCGCCTAGCGCCAATGTAATTTCCCCCATTTAATTTTCCCCCTTTTTAATTATAATTTTAATTATATAGACCTTTGGATCTGCACGTATATATTCGGGCATAGAATGCAGTGCATTAAATCACTGTAATGTTGTTTTCCTTGCTTCCTAATGGAGCATTTATAACTATGAGGGTGTAGGAAACTGGGGTTTGCCGTGACTTGCCCTACGAACAATCTGAGCAACAATTGGCATTGTACATGGTTCTCACCCAAATCAAGTATGGCTCGTTATTTCTACTCGAACTATCTCTGCAGAGAACTAAAACCAAAGGCACGACGAATGTTGCACAAGATATCTAAAGATCAGTTTAGTTTCCTCAAACGTAGTGTTGTGTCACATAAACTAATGTTTTGGGAATGCCAACACAAGTATGAGGTTAGGTATATAAACATACCAGTTAAAAGTGTAGAAACAAATTTGTTGTATTCAGTTGATATTTTAAAATATTATTTAGTGAGGGTTTTTTTCAGAGCCGTTCAGTTTTTGTAGTACTAAAAAATATAATTAATCTGCTGAACAGCCATTGCATGTAAAAATAAGTAAAATGGAACGGGAATGTGAGTGCGGCGAAGAGGAGCAATCAGAAGAATCGAGAAGGCAAATAGCATTGGAGTATCAGGCGGAGGTCGAAAGAAAGAAGAGAGGAAGGAAGGAATAGGAAGAGAAGAGAAGAAAGGAAGAAGAGGAGCGAAATGACGAGGAAAAGAGAAAGCAGAAGGAACGTGAGGAAGAAGAAAGGAGGAATGCGTTGGAGGTGGAACGGCAGAAGATGAAAAGGGATGAAGAAATACGCCAGGAAAAGATGCGGATTGTGAATCGTGCTAATGAGTTAAAAGAGCAGGAAGAGGAAGCCAAGAATAGAGAAGAAGAGGAAAAAGTGAAAAAAGAAAGGGAAGAGTTTGAACGTCAGAGAGAAGAACTTCGACAGAGGATTGCAGAGGAAAGAGAGTGGGAGAAACGGTTTAGGGCAGCGGAGGATGGGGCAAGGAATGGGGGTGAAGAAAAACTTACACAAAGTGAGGTCAGCAAAAAGTCGGAAACTGCTGCAGATAACCGACAGAAGGAGGATAAATTAGTTGCTGAGTATGATCGGATGGAATTGGAATATGCAGCTGGAGTTAAAGGTGGAAATGAACTTTGCGAAGACGAAGCAAATCTACATCCACTGTTACCTGTCCATGCGGAAAGTAACAATAACAGTCGGGATCAACCGCTACTTTTTCATCCTGAAGTCAACGAAGAGGATCGGGCTCAGCCGCTACCAGTCCACCCTGAAGTCAACGAGGAGGATCTGTTGCAACCGCTACATGTCCATCCGGATGGAAATGAGGAACCTCAGGATCCACCGCAACCTGTCTATCCGGAAGAAAATGAGGAGCATTATGATCAACCGTTACCTGTCCATTTAGAAGGAAATGAGTGGCATCATGATCAACCGTTACCTGTCCATGTAGAAGGAAATGAGTGGCATCATGATCCACCGCTACCTGTCCATCCGGAAGGACATGAGCATCATGATCAACCGTTACCTGTCCATTTAGAAGGAAATGAGGGGCATCATGATCAACAGTTACCTGTCCATCTAGAAGGAAATGAGGGGCATCATGATCAACAGTTACCTGTCCATCTAGAAGGAAATGAGGCGCATCATGATCAACCGTTACCTGTCCATCTAGAAGGAAATGAGGAGCATCATGATCAACCGTTACCTGTCCATCCAGAAGGAGGATGCAATGAGGATCAAATCCCAGGACAAAACGAGATAACTTATATTGAAATGGTAATGCTGAATTTGGAGTATTTTTGCTTTTAAGACTATGAAGTTGTAACAAATTTTATTAATTTATGAATGTTTTAGGCACAACATAGAACGTGGTACCAGGATGAATACCCGCGCCCATGGGACGATGAAAATGAATGTGACGCTCTGGAAAATGAAGTGTATGCCAATGTTCTGAACATGGTACACAATATGGCAAAGAATATAATTATTCCAGTTCCACACGAGAAGGTTGTCAGAAACTTTATAAGCATATAATATTCATAGACGCTTTATTATGTAAAGTTGGCAATTCATATTTGATTATTAACTTGCTAATTTATTTAAATTGTAACAGGAACAAAATGGCATCAACGCATCTTCACGGCCAAATCTCATCGGGGAGACGCACAAACCAATAAATTCTGCGCATCCGAATTTGAGTGAGGTTCATCAGGAGGAGAGCATTCCTGCATTGGACGTTCCAGCTGTGGAAATTTTAAACTTACTCCGTCAATCCGTGACGACAGAGGAAATGAGAAGGATATTGGATTCCCATGCCGCACGACTTCAGGAAATTCAGAGTTTACTACAAAATTGTCCCCCGTTGGAGTATGGTAGCTTTCCCAGTGCAAGGTCATGTGCACAGGGCAGACTTTTTCGGGAAGTAAGTGCCGAGTTCGGTGTGGTCAATGCTAGTCCTAATAGAAGCTGATTATACAATTCAATTTCTATAAGCCTTTGCGGAAATGAAGATATTGCGGACATTATTCGTCTGTTGCAAGTGCAGCACTTGCTTCATAACGAAGCACTATTAAACTCAACAGAGCAAACTGTGAATCCACTTGTACAATTTGTGTTTGCAACGTCACTTGACACGCTGTTGAGAAACACTTTGCACGATGTAAGTTTTGACGGGTGGGGAGAAGACGGTCATATTTTCATGATGTCAATCATCTTAAATCGCCCGATAATACTGCACGTACCACACCCTGACGATTCGTTCCTGTACGTGAATTTTCTTCACAATGCAAACAGCCAGAATGCAGGAAGGACGCCAATAGTAATTTTAAGACAAACGGGACACTTCGATACCATGCTGCAGAGGACAGATAACGTTACTTCAATAAATATTGGAACGTCTGTGAACAACTTTAGGCACATTGACCACAATTACAGGATACTTGAGAACGCGCCATAATTCAACGATGTTGAAATGGAGGCCATGGTTCCAGGTCAAGTTGCCGAATGGAATCGCATTCAACAGGAGATTGAAAGAAAAAAACATGAGGATGATGAGAAAGCCAGAAGGGCCAAAGCCATCGTTGCTTCCACAGAACAAAAGGATGGGAATATGACGACAGGATCCACTGCTAGTGAACCCAAACCAGGGACCAGTGGAATGACATCCAAACGACAGGGTCAACATGAACAGCCAAACTTGCAACAGCAGTCTCCCATCAAGCCGACCTACGATAATGGTAAATATTTCTAGTAATGTAAACAGAACGCTAGTCAAGCTTTGGATTAGTCTTTGTAACTAAAATTTACAAATTTATGTACAGGCGTTCTGCGAGAAAGGCAAGGTGCAGCAACTAGCAGGAACGAAGGGGAAGATAGGATTGTGGATGATGAACCGGAAGCAAACGTGGAAAGTGTTTCATCATCTTAGTGCTAGTGTAATATTAAACTGATTTTATGTGAAAGTGTTGTTCATTTCTGTTATTTAATTGTTTTTATGACTCAACAGTCAACTCGCCGACAGCTTGCTTTCTCTCGAGTTAATAAGCACGGGCGTAGGATTCCGGATTCACCGTCCATGAACAACGTCGAGAATATGTGTGCACAAGGCCTAACTATGGGCTGGCATTTGCACAAAAGGGAAACTTAGATGCACACATTGCCGCAGTTCACGACAATGTAAGGGAGCAAACTTGCCACTTGTACCGGTTTGCCTTTTTCCGAAGGCCGGATTTGATGAGACACATTAAACGGGTACACGAGAAGAAAGAAGAATTTTTGCGCACCATTTGCGGTGAATTCTTTGGATCTGGGAAGGACCTTGAGAGACATATAAACGCCGTGCACCATCAACGCAAGGACCATACTTGCGATATTTGCAATCGCCCCTTTGCTGAAGCTTACACTCTTGCAAAGCATTATGAGACAGTACACAAAGGGGCACGAAATGAAATATGCAGCACCTGTGGCCAAGTCTTCACAAGAAAAGATTATTTGAGGCAGCACGAAATAGTTGTGCACGATTTCAGCGACTATGAAATTTGCCCAATTTGTGGAGCGGGTCTTAAAACGAAAAGGGATATGAACCGCCACATCAAACAAGTCCATGTGAAATCCTTCAACAAACTTAAATGCGATTCTTGTCCAATGACGTTTAGTCACATGACGGACTTGGTTCATCACCGAAACAGTGCGCACGAACTAACGCCACTTGGGCAGCACTGTTTTCGATGCAATAGATACCAGCACAATGTCACAAGGCTACAATTTCATCTTTTGTGTAATCACGGGGATACCCTTTCTAGGAGAGAATTCGAGAACCAAATGCAAGCTTTTATAGAATCCAGCACTCGAGGTAATCATTAGAATAAATATGAATGATTACATATGAATTATAATCATGGATAAACTATTAATGTTTGTATTATTTTTTATAGTGAGAATCATCTTCTTCAATAATCAGGAAATTGAGTTCTTCATGAAAAGCTGCATGCCGGATCTGAAGCGGTGCTGTGGTTATCAATTCCTATACAGACGCTTCGTCATAGATCACCTCATTCACAACCACAATGATCTTATAAGGTACCAAATGAATATGGGTGAAAGAAGTTTTCAGAGTCTAAATCAACATACCTATATAATATGTATTTAGGTTTAAGGAGCTGAGGAATGCACAAAGCGCAGAGTTGTTCAAGTCACGAACGGCAGAGAATAATATAAAAGAGGATTTTGTCAGCATTTACGATTTGTCTCAACGAATGATGAGTGAGTGACGAATGAGTTTATGGATTCAACCAGAAAATTGTACATCCTTCTACTTGTTCCAAGACATCATGCAGTACATTTCTGATCCATCCAATCCGTATTTCGTATACGTAAGAAAGTTGTCAGTCGGTAAGAGCTGTTTGCGCTGAATAGTTTTTTACAGCTTTTCGTTGAAATGATATCTTCTAATAATTCGACTTTATTTATTTAGGATGCAGTAGAACTGAAATATCTCGACACCACCTACAGGATAGTGAAAATGAAATTCTAAGCACAATCCGAGTTTCTCAAAATCTCAAGTACAAAGTTATTCATGTTGCAGATCACTTCATAAAGAAGTGCAAAGATATTAAAAGCTTAGAAACCCTGGATGAAGCAGAAGCTTTAAGAATCGTAATTTTATGCGATTTTGAGTAACCAATATTGTCATATTTATTTATGTGTGCTACCAAAGGTAATCTCTTTGTTCTTTGTTGGTTTTATTATTAGCTCACGGTTTACTTGTACAACCAGAGATGGGTAAAGGATCGAGTCATTCAAAAGTTGGAAGTGGCTCCTCTCAAGAAACGACTGCGAGAGCACCTTCCGGGGATTATCAAGGCAGTAGAAAATTGTAATGGTGACCTGTTTCAATTGGAGGGGTTTCAAATTCAATTCATGAAGCAGTTCAATTTAGGCAAAGGCAACATTAGGCCTTTAAGATGTGGGTATTGCGACAGTTCCCGGGAATTTTTAACTCCATACCATCGAATGGTACATCATGTCAATTGGTAATAATTTACAAGCACTTCAATTTTTCAGGTTTTTATCATAAAACTAGTAAGGTGTAAACCTTTATACATAACTACCGGAAGTGCGATCTATACCCAATTAAGAACCCAAATACCAATTTCAATATGCATCGTAAGCTCAAATTGAGCCTCCCATTGAATTTACACAATAAAAAAATTTTCAGGTCTTAGACCCCTTCCCCTTCCAGACGCCACCCAGGCGACAGGGGAGTGATTTGACCCATAGTGCTATGACAAAAAATGATCGTCTTGAACTCCTCTATCGATTTGTACATTAACATTTTTGGCTATATGTTGACCCTCACCCCTTCAGACACGCCGACCTCCCTACTTCCGGTCATTGACGAGGTACATGGCTGAAAATCAATAGGGTTCGTGGCCTTGATACAAGGTACCTCTATGGAAAATTTGAGCCAAATCGGTCAACGTGGAGGGAAGTTAGAGTGTTCACAGACAGACAGACGGACAGACAGACAAACAGATCAATCGCTATAACTACCTTTCAAGCATTTCATGCTTGCGGTAGTTAATAAATGCAATGATATTTATTTATTTATCAGTGAAAGTAGTCCTTCAACTGGAGTGACGAAGGAGCTGCTAGCTCTGAAGAAATTGAAAGAATCTACCATTTCGAGGATTATCAACAGAAATGCTGATGCGCAATCATTTGGTGTGTATGCTTGCGTTGGAGTTCCTGACCACGTTGATGAAGCAACCGTTTTGGAGTACGTTAGAACGAATACAGGAACACCCATTTATTTTGGACAGTGCACAGGACAGGGCATTTCTGGTTATCACTTTGACGAGTCTGCGTATTCTACGCTACAGAACATGAAAGAAAAAGGGTTGAAGATCTTTCTTTTGGCTACTTGGAAGTTTACTGATCCCGTTGGCATGTTTCAGTTGGAAAGATCATTGATGGTAAGTCGTAGTACAATAACAGCAATGAAAATGAATATTTTATTGCATTATTAAATACTAAGAATTGTTATTTTTTATTTGAATTCCGTTAGATAATCGAAACTCTAAGGACATATACTGAAGGCCGAAGTAATAGGTTCACGATACAAAATAGTATTGTGCAACTGTCCGACCTGGAGGAACTCTATGGCTCTCGACAAATAATGGAAGAGTTATATGATTTTGCCATGACTGAAGAATGCGTAATATTTAATGATGAAGGTTCCGTGTTGGTTCCCACATCAGAAATTGAAGAGAGCGACATTTCGTCCATCATTCCATAGATAATTTTTGCTCGTTAATCAAATTATACATTTTGTAAATTACCAAGCCATGACATCTTATTGATGTAAATAGTTAAATTCAGCTTACAATTAGGTATACATGTTTATAAATGGGAAATTAATTTTCTCCAATTTCCAAATATGCTGGACCGTTATGATCCAACTTAATTCTTTATTGACTGCAGTTAGATGTACGTACGGATTGAGTTTTAAAATTACTTGAGCTTTCTTAATGAAAGGATTTATAGTTAAGATATTTATTGTACATTTTTAGAGCGACAAAATGTATTGCAAAATATTTAGAGGCATGTACTGGGATGGGACCCATTTCTGTGGTAATTCGTGAAAAGTTTGTGTGGTAGTGCAATGTCCAGCGTCTCAAATAACGAATGTATTTTTGTCAAGTGTCCTTTAATGACCATATAATAGTGCGTACCAGTGTACAGTCAAGGCTCAAAGGAAAAATTTTGGTTGGTGTTAAGATATATTGACCCTGCAGTAGGGTCACCAAACTTTACACACGTATAGTACTCGACGAGTACTATCGATTGACACTACCCCCAGGTTGCGCAACCCAACCCAACTACCCCCAGGGGGTGAAAACCAAAAAGTCTCAAATTGCCCCAAATACCACATTTCTCGATGTTTCATCCAACTCTGAGCATTTTTGGTTTTCACCCCCACCTACCCCCATGAGAAAGGAGTTAGCAAAATCCAACTTCCCCCGGGGGAGGAAAAACAATAAATCTCGCATTGTCCCACTCGATATATTTCTCCACGTTTAATCGAATTTTTAGCATGATTATCGTGAAAAACCATTCGATTGTCCTTTCTCATCTTAATCCCTTCATAGATTTACGTTACTCCAGATGTCAATATGCTTGTCCCAAAGATTAAGCCACATGTCGGGAATTTACATATAAATTCCTCCTCCTCACATCCTGCCACTGACAAAACCATACTTTGCTCCGACTCGCTCGTTCTTGCCCTCTCACTCTTATCCTCCTCCGCCCTCCGTCAGTCGTAACAAAAACCCGAATCCCAACACCAGCTCGATACCTGACCCACCAACAGCTGCTCACAACTTTACTATCCCATGACCCAAAACTACTTTGTTGTTTTGCAAAAGCGCTTAAATTCAGATCCCCAGAGACCTTCAGTGATTCCTTGTCAAGCAGGATAGTGAAGCTGTTTTGCTTCAAATTCAGTTGGCTTATCAGGCTCGCCAAAGGATCTCCGGATCTCACAACTGTTGTGATTTGAAGACGTGGGAGTAGAGGGCCGGACCAACTTCCAGTTTTGACACGAAGACTTTTCAATGGGCCTTGTTGGTTATGTTGCCTTGCTGGAGAATTACCAGGTTTTCGGAGTGGACCAGGGCAAAGTTGATTGTGCAGTTATTGTTCATTTCATGGGCATTATTTTTAACTGTTTATTATAGTAAATATAACACCCTTATATCATCATAAAAGTTTTAATTAAATCGCCCACACTTGTCGAAAATCATTTCTCTTTTGTTCATAATGCACATTCTAGCATCAGCAATTCAGCATAGCTTGTTCCTTACT
>CM023200.3:55542982-55798586 GCA_004115045.4 Sinella curviseta | reverse complement strand
TTATTGTACTGCGCATAACATTATTTCTTCATTTTCAATTGAACAACGGTTGTAAATAAAGTTCAGCGTCTGTGAAAATCGTAGTTATAATTGAAGAGCAATATTCAATAGTATAAAATTAAACAAAGAAACGTTAAACGAATTTCTTACCAATTGGATTCAGTCTGTATTCTAACAGGATTTCTATTATTAAATTCTTTTTTGACAATCTGAACTTGTGCCAATTGCTTGTCCTTTCATTCAATAATTGTGCACCTACGTTATATGATAGTATACCGACGTCAGTTCGGTGAACGTTTAGTTGGACATTGGGTTAGTTTTTCTCCCTTTTTATTATTTAGATCTGATTAGCTTTCCTGATAATACAAGCAAACCCATGAAGAAAATATTTGCCATTTCCCTAGCTCAAACCATGACTTTTAAATGTTACACGTTTTAAATGCCAAAAAGCAAAGTAATTTGGTAACTTGAATACAGCAGTAGGATATACTATACATACATAATTTATAAAATATTAGTTTCCGGACCGGTCTAGAAAGGATGTATTTATTGGTATTTTATGAGTTTACAGAATATGTTGTCTGGCCATGTTTCCCCAGTCCCTGAATAATATGCATTTATGAGGACATTTCACTACACTTGCTTGGTATGTATGTGTGCTGATGATAGTTGAACGTTCCATCCTCAAAAGCTTCTTAAACCGAAATACATCGTTGACAGTATTTAATCTACCTTTATATCCTAATGATAAATAAACAGCCATGAAAGGACAGTATTCAATCGATTACGCATTGGATTTTAATGATGCATATGTCCTATTATTATTTATTTTGTAAGGGGTCATTCAAATAGTACGTTACGCAGATAGGGGTAGGGTGGGGGTCAGCGTAGAGCGTAACCGTCCATTTACGCGTAATGTTAAAAGTGCGTAACATGGGGAGGGTGGGGGTCCAAAAAGTGGCATTTTTGGCGTTACGTACTATTTGAATGGTCCCTAATGTAAGAGTTCGTGTTGTGTAAGTTCCCGGACTGTTGTTGACGTAAGCATATTCTATCAGAAATAACTATCATGGTCAATGCCAACACTCAACAGTCGCTCCAATATGCGAACAAATAATATCAAACATCAAATCGGACATAATGTCCGTCTACTTTATTGTTACCGATGAAAAATTTCCTTTCAATGGAGTGGACTAGTGGACTGAGAAGCCTCAGTGAGCATTAAGCAAATGATATATATATAATTCGAAATACCTATACTCAAGACAGAGATTGACATTAAAGCACGCGACACTGAGAATGTAACAATATTGCGGTTATTTAAAACTAGGGTAATACATAAATATGACGATGAGAGTGAACACCCTTTTATGTAAAGAATGATCTGCAACATAGTAAAAATATATATACCTACATGAATAATTGCATCACTTTCTAATTGTGCATGCAGCAGCATTTTTTGTTGTCTTTCCAGACTAAACACAACTTCGAGACAGTAGCTAACTAAAGCTCTTACTGGGTTAGCTAGATTCAGAACAAAAATAGGTGCATAATATAACGATTTATATAAGATAGATTCATCCAAAACTTTTTACATTTGTCAGAGGTACGTGTCAACGAATGTTTGTTTGTATGAAACTGGCAGCTGGAAAGACTGACTTTTCGACTTTTGCAGCATGTTAATCTTGTAAGCACAGAGAATTTTGCCTACTTTCAACATAATTTGTACTGCATATTTATCTTGTTTGCGCTTTGATCCAATTTTTTCTGTTGTGTGCAGATTCGCGATCTAAAAATAGAAAAATGTGTTCGCAAATACTACCAAACCAAAATTTACATATGAAAGCAATAACATTTTTCGCAAGCTCTCTGTCAATTGCTTGACAAGAAATGGAAGTACATCTACGCATTTGTTGTATGGGTTAAAGTGTTAAAACTGCTTTTAACAAGATCTGGTGCATTGCTTTAAGAGTATGTTGGTGTTTAAGATGATATGGACAGGACGAAATGTTTTGGTATTGCATTTAGCTTATAGTTTTACTTGCGGTAATGGTTCATCTTCAACAAAACTATTGATGGATGCCAAGCGTGAGGAGGAGTTATGTCATGTCATTACTGACTGTTTAAATTTGTAATTATTCCAACCATGCCATGAATTCTAAACTTTGCTTTATTTCCAGATTCCATTGGTGTGTTCCCGTAGCTCATAAACACATGGATTTTGCATATATACATATTTATATCCATCATAAGGTAAGTAAAGTAGTGAAACATATAATGTACTTCGCATTACGCCCGAACGGAAAGCATGTTACGTGTTAGTAAATCCATCACTTTGTGTTCATAGATAAAAAGCCCAATCAAAGATTAGTCGCATTGATTATAATCGTAGAATGAAAAATTGTTTTTACGACGAAAAGTGAAAAGAGCCATACAGAAACATTCGTAATACAAAAGAAAATCACATATACAAAATCCTCCAGCATCAATACAAACAAAGTATACGCAACAAGGGTGAAGTGAAAGTTACATATTTTTCATAAACAAAATACTATTTTACTTTACAATACTAGATTGGTGGTGCTCATCAAGAGATCTGTTAACACTGTCTTTGCCATCTTCTTGGATTAGTGCTATTAGTGCACTGCGTTACAGTTCAATTTGATGGATCATATCAGTTTCCTTCCTTTGTTGATAACGCGAGGCATTCATGAACGATACTCATAATAATCTCGTCCGGAATCTTATTCCTTTAAATAAATTAAGTATGAAATTAAGGCACATATTTATTATGGGACTAATATGCTCCTAAAATGGAAAAGATATTTTGGGACTTCCAGTGGTGACGCTGATGCCTGCCGTAGTAAACAACATGTTCGTAGTGAATAAAGGGAAATTACGTATGTGTTGATTTGTGCTTATGAGATTTTATTTGTGTACAACATTTTCTGTCCGATGAATTTGTTTTGCAAGCACCTCTTTCCAATGAACTTTGTAATTTTAGATTCTGGAATACGTTTATTTATAATTCTCCATGAAAGTAGTACAGTTCCCCTCGTGGATTTGTTGATGTTTTTGTACTTGATAAAATTTAGAGTTGATTGCACTGCATACTTGAGTGAGCAAGACAAGACCATTTCAAGCAGGAGATTGGATGAAGTAGAGTTGAGTGATTTATGTAGTGTGGGAGATGCCTCTGACAAAACACAGGTATGTTACAGCATATTATTATACACACGGGTCTTGCTTCGTGATACCGTGGTTAAGTTACGTGCGTTTTCTCATCAAAACTGATAACGTAATGACAGGGGAAATACATAAATACGTATCTTTCCCCAATTTCGTTTTTCTGACAGTTTGTGTAACAGATAGCTTGTATATTTAAAACAAAATAAACTCAGCAAGCTAACATGTAGCAAAGTGGCGGAGCAGGGACACCCTTAACATGCATCTTTCAAAATGGTCAAGTGAGTACCACTATAAGGAATCGTTTGTTAAAAACAGAATGCATATATTCCAATCCATTATCAAGTTAGAACACAAAAACCAAAAATCAGGTATTGCCGTTAAACGGTAACCGTTACGATTAAAATGCCTTCGGATTTGCATAAAGAACACTCAGGGGAGTCGAATGATATGCCACTTGCCCTAACTGACTTTTAAAAATTTCGAAATCGTAACGGTTTCTAACGGTTACCGTTGGCCGTTATGGCTGCCAAGCTTTTCACATAAAACGCTTGTGGTGAGAAGCCATTTATCAAAAACTAAACTTCAAGACCATTTAAACAGGACCATTTGAAATCGTCGTAACCGTTAAACCGTAACCGTCACCTTCAAAATGACCGTAGATATGTATATTATGTTGTTAGACGAGTCGAATGATATGTCACTTGCCATATGTTGTCATTTAAACATGTTGACCTCTTAACGGCTTCTAACCGTTGCCGTTGACCTTTGGAGCTGGTGAGCATGTCAGGTAAAGCCCATGTGATGACAAGTCGTTTGCCGAAAACAGAACTCCAAACAACTTAAGCAGGAGAGCATAAGGTGTAAAATTATTTGAAATCGCTGTGACCGTTAAACAGTAACCGTCAACCCCGAAATGACCTCATATCTGTGTGTTATGGTCATAGACGAGTCGAATGATATGCTACTTGCCATATGTTAGCCTTTAAAAAATTTGACCTCGTAACGGTTTCTAACGGTTACAGTTGACCTACGTATTTCAAAATCACGCTGGACCCTTCTCATGTGACCAGTTATCGATTGCCGAAAACAGATTTCAAAAAAGTCAAACCGTTTTTGAGTTAGAGCGCGCACAGACGGACGGACAGACGGACGGACGGACGGACATATCGATCTTATAAAGCGGCTCCGCCACTTAATAAATATAGAGATATAAAAAGTAAAGAGTTTTTTTGGATTTTGGATATCCATTGGCGCTATGAGGTTGTTCACAGGGTTCCAGCTATTTTTGGAAGAAAAAGTTTCCACTAATATTTCTATCTTAAGCAATCTAACAAAACTGTAGAGCAGATGTAATGTAGTCCAAAACTTCTGCTCTTGTAAATGCCCTGTTCCTATTCACTAGTGCTTTTCAATAAAAACAGATGAAGAATTATACTTGCTAAAGAAGCTAATGGAAAATGTTGCTACAAAGTATGTAGAAGCAATTTTCTACTTATACTTATCCATAAATTATTTTGCCAGCTTAACGAAAAACGGTTAACGTTTCAGAATATCTAGAAATGCTGCCTTCATAAATACACTCTGGTATAGTTCCATGTTGTATCCGGTCAAGCGATGGAAGAAACTTGAGAGAAAATTTTACTTCCTGCTGGCTTATTTTCACCTGGCTTGCCTGCCTGCACAGCCTGTCATCGCCAGATGTGGCACCAACAGTTTCAGAAAATCTAATATATGAAATATTAAACGATAATTTTATCGCTTCGTTAAATTTTTTAAAGGACTGTCATTACATATTACACAAGAGGTTCCATTCAGCAAACATAGGCTATCTGGACTCCACCGCTCTTTAATTGTGCATGTACAAAATTTAACCTTGGTTCTTTGAAATCATAATATAAACCATCGTTATATCCATACTCGATACAATTAAAGTAATGAGCAAATCTATAGTTTCTGCTAATATATTTTTAAAACAAAAGATTTGATTGATTACTTTACTGGAATTATGTCATAAATTCTTCATATTCACACGCAATTAATGTCATTCTTTTACAATAGTAATTCCACATCAAACTGTCCTTCCTTTAGTATTTACAGCAATACGATTCTTATATTTCTTTATCGAATTATTTCTTTGGATAATATCCTGTTCCTGTGTCACAAAATGTACGTTTCTAAGAATTCTCTGATGCTTTCAACTTTCTTCTAAAGGTGAAACTTCCCAGGTAAAGCTTCATGAGTATACTTTCGTAGTACTGTGTTGAGTAGGGGCTCTCATTCCTCACTTCAGAGTGAGTCTCATCATCACAGCAAGTTACGAAGAGAGCAAGTCCACGACTTGTAATAAAATATGTATGAACAACTTGTTACATCGCGTTTTGACCGAACATTTCTGTTTTATTTTTTAAGTGACAAAAGGGAAAAGCAGAAAGGAGCTCCAAGGTTGAGTAGATAATACATTTCTCGGGGAACATGTGCTCATTGCACATCTCAGTATTTTCCGAGTAAACAATCCTGAAGCTTGAATAAATACGCACACACGCGAAAAGCTTATGCTTGTTTTATTCAGGGAAACTGTTCCAAGCGTAGATAATATTGTAAGATTCATTCAAGTGAAACTGGAGTAAGAATTGCATTGCAAATATTGAATTTCAAGGAAAATGGACATGTGCTGATGACAATCTTTTCAAACATATTGAACGTCATTTACTCTACAAATGTTTATCAGCATCACCTACCATGTATTTTACCTGGACTTGTTTGTCCAGTGTTTTATGGCATAATGGAATATTGCAATAATGTATCCCATCTGATATTAACCAAATCTATGAGCAACCATAGATTGTATGTACTTTCAGCACCACTCAGGCAAAAGTAGATATTATCAATGTATGCATAATATTTAAGTAAGTGTATTTAAATACAAACAAGGAATGCATTTCTGCTGACGTTAATATGAGAGTAGGTGAGTAAGGTGAGATGATTTGTTAGTAAAGTTGGTGAGTATGCACAGTAATTTGGAAAATTAGTGTTTGTTGTTTACACGTAGTGTCAATGCGTCACACTGCACACCACAAACTGACTGTGCAAGATGACTGATGACGTCTTTTCTTGGTCATAGGATATTTTGTGATGCACGCTGCACAAAAGTAGTACGTTAATGGATAGATGTGCCGATGTGCGTTATCACAATCACCACGTTTACCGTTAGTTATTACTGCTTGTGTAATACTACAGTCATAGTTTGCTAACTGCTGCACATTCGAGTACAGATTATCTATGTCATGAAAGAATGCATATTATAAAAAAATAATTGTCTCACATCTGACAACGCTACATCAGATGACTGACTACGATACTCGCATGTCGATAGCCACATTCAACAGTAAAAAGATGTTCTTAAGATTGCTTTATGTGAAAAAATGATTTACCATTGTCTTTGTAATGAACAAATGAGTAGGAATTAAATGCATATAAAACGGCAAGAAAATAACATGTAATAGCCAGACTGCGAAAATGCAACTTTTTTTCTGTCTGAAAATTTCTGGCATTTGGAAGTTTTTTATAGTGAAGTTGTGCGTTTGCCTGCTTTTTGGCTACTACTTCCAATTCCAATTTATGTACACGTGTTTCACATCCTCTTACAGTTTCATTATATCAATTAGTCACACTGAAAATAAATTTCAATACTTACTAAAGCACAATGAGCATGACACAAATCACGTGCCAATCATATGTGAAATTATCAATTCTACGCAGATGGTTAATTGTGGAATAATTTTCAAAGCTCATAAACACAGTGCTGACTAATTAAGTATTTGTCCTAAATAAATATTTAATTAATAATATTCCATAGAAAAGTGACATTGAGAGTTGACAAAAACGCTACTTTGCCGCAACCTTCCATGAAAATTACGGCTTATAATTCTAATTCTTTCTACAGATCTGTATGTATATATCTAATAATCGTCAGTATTAGTTAAATCATCGAAGCTGTAAACCTTCATGGAAGATTTTGTGATTCTGTGAATTTTGAGTTGACGATATTGTGGCGGCTGCGACTTGTGATGTCGGTACGTATATAGCAAGCATAGTACATATCTTCATCTATCTATCTATTCAATAATAACTTCATCTATTGTTGTTATCGTTGTGCATCCATAAGTTTTGTGTGTGTTCGTGATAAGCTATATTCATTTATACAACTTTACAAACAGCAGTATCATGTCTAATGATTGTTATTACATCTGGTATGCGCATATAAACCTATAAAAGTCTTATAATATAAGGGGTGTTTATATTCAGATACATTTTATATGGATTCGTCAACAAATTTGTGCAGGTAAACTCTACTCATTATCTCGTATCGATTTTTACAGAAAGCAACAGTCAACGGCAATTTTGTAATAATATATGACATGTGGCAAACTAAAAGCGGCATAATTATGAGCAATGGGACACAGGGTGTTGGTGATGGTCTCTCGTAATTTTTGTTGCATGTCGGTCTCTTATGCTGGGACTGCTTTTATTATTATTGTTTATTCAATGTCAAAAGTACAATTCTGCAAATTTTCCTCCCATCGTATCGGATTACCTAGTGTACTAGTACCCAATCGCTGATGTAGATTATTGTAGCGGTTTTATACATACTAATTCAACTTAACATGCATGCACGGTTAGCCTGAGAACACGGATGATTGTTCCCAATTAGTTACGTCAAATGAAATTAATAATAACAATATTTTCGAACGTGTACCTAGGTGAGAGTCATCGAATACTATTTTTAGAACTAGTTGAGGATTGCCGTCCTAATTTATTTCGCAAACTTCCATGCATACACACGTTCATTACAATCACGTTGTGGAAGGCTTTAACTGGACCAGATAGACATACTTTTTATTAATAGCAAATTCTTCTCTTCATACATACATCCCGTTTTTATCTCCAAGAGTGGGTCCATAGCGCATGAAACAAAAAATTAACAAACCGAGTCATGTATGTGGAACGTGACTGTTTGAAGTGCCAAATTGCAATGATTCTCTTCATTGTGCAAATGCAAAAACATAAGAACCATTAAATTACGCAGCTATTCTTTTAAAGTTTAGTTGTACTAGATCGATTGCACATTTACCATTACATTAGCACTTGCCATAGTCGTGTAAAACCGAACGGCTTGATTTCATGAATGGTGCGAAAATATAGTTGGAGTTTTCCTCCTAGAGCTTTGTGCGCTCATCCATCCGTTATCTGCCATCATGCAATAAAAGCAAAAAGGTGTATATTACTTTAGGAAGTCTTGCACATTGTCCGCTGATAAAGAACAGCATTCCATAACTCCCAAATATACAATGCGTGAATTTACGTGTATTATTTTGCATTGTTCAAAAAAGATAACGTCTTCACAATGCAAATGATAAATGTTGCAACTGGCTTTGTGGAAAGTCTATTAATTAATTGGCTGCAATTTCACCACGAGCAAATATTCAGCCAAGAAAAACGCTCTCGAACGACTTGTCTGGCCTTGAATCGGGGTTTGGCGTGTGGTAAGCTGCATGCTATCCATTAATTTTCAGTTTTGAAGTTGACAACCGCTCGCTTGCATATATATATTATAGGTGAAATTGCACAGCAAAGTAGACTTTTTGTTGACGTGCTATTTACCAACCTGAATATAATAGACATAAATATGCACACATACAATGTGTTACTATCCAAGTTGCATTGTGCTGTTTTTATTGTGCTCATGAAAACGATTACGGATGAAAAGTAAAGGCATCTTGTTTGCAATTTACATGTCGCATAAGTATACATCAATAATAAAAGCAAAGTGTAGTAGTTGAATCGCAAAATAGTCGTAATTTTTAGTGGTGCGTTCTTTAATGAACAGCCGTGTGGCCTTGCTTGTCTTGTCTACTGAAGCAAAGCCAAGTTGGTGCGGTGACGGTGATGGTGGGTGAGAATGAGAAACAAAGCCCAGTGAACATGCCGACGAATAAATATACCTCTGCGGAGGAATGAATGGATGAAGACAAGACCATAAGCGCACTTTATTGGTGTAAATGGCCATTCGATGGAATATTAATTTATGAAAGGCATTATAAAATTGGGTTACGAAAAGAAATGGAACTAATATTGAGTCACGTTGATGTGAGCAACTATTGAAATTGCACACTAATTTTTACAGTAACAGTCCATATAAGGGCTAATGAATTTATGGAAAGCGATGTGTTGACGGTCATGATGTAAAATTATATTTATTAGCTATTATTATTACATATATCCTTGTAAGCTTCATTTATATGTGGTTTTAATTAACATGAAAAATTCATGATGAATGAGATTTATTGAGTACTACGCAAAGAGCTTTATATATATACGACATAAAATTCGTACGCAAAGAGAAGAATCTGTGTTGTGACTCACGTATTTCGATACAAGTGAAGTGTTGCCTATGGTCGCGTAGTTTTAAATTCACATTGACACGAGTCTGAATTCGGGATAAAGATTTTCTCTACAAATTTTCCTAGTGAAACTGGTACATCGAATCCGGCCGAGGTGAGTCTGGTTGCATTTCTTTTCTGCTAATTTTCGCAAATTCCAGTTCAACTGTAGGCTCAGTATTGGGACCAAGGAACCTTGCATAATAATTCATACTATCCAGCTTATACCAAAGAACTTGTCAAGGACTTTTTTCATAAGCACATATAGAACTGGTAAAATAGTGCAATGTATCAAGTTTCTCATGCGCACATGTTATAGACACGCGCTGGTAGCATATTTTTCCATAAATTCGAACGGTAGAAGATTGCAACATGAAAGTACACTCATACCTACTTTGGGCTTACTTTACTGATTGTGAGATGTTGTTTAAATATTTAACGCGTTTTCGTACATATTTGTCAACTGACAAAGCGTGAGTTCAAACTCGAACCCTCTAAAAGGATGATATGTAGAATACAATCTTTGTAAACTACGTCGTTACAACAAAAAACAGACGGTTAGCTATAGGTATATAGAGTTTATCTGGCCCCTTGTTATTTATTCGTTTTAGTTTTGAAGAACATAATATTACGGGATATAATATTTTGTGATACCATCATTTCCTTTTTGCCAGTTTAGTAAGAACCACAAGATCATCATCACCGCAATCAATCATATTATTGTTTTCTTTTGACCGAGTAAAAACTGGATTTAACTGGTGCGGAGGTACTACCGATAACTGCTACGTGTGTACTTTGCATTTATGATTTGGATTAAGCATGTTAATAAAAAATTTCAACAATACGTTGATCGCGGTACATGCATAGGTACATGTGTGTACGCACACTAGATACGAATGACGGATTAGCTTGCAATACAAACTGCATCCCTTTTACTTTGTTCATACTGTGACTGTTATTCATTAAAACTGGCTTCAATCCAGTAAGATCTGGTGTTGGCCGGATTTGAAAATCGAATGTAGTACAAGCTGCAGGCAACAGTGGTAGTACTATAGCTTGCACTGCATCGTAAGGATTGTAACAATTGAACAACGGCAAGTTACAATACAAAAGCAAAGTTTATTGGCACGAATTGATATCGGACGAATGAATGTATGCCCGTGCAGAAGTACACTAATTCGTTTTTGCTTCTGCATCTGTGCGGGACAAAACATGTAATGCTTTAAGAATGTCTATTTCACAAAAATGCCAATTGCCAAAACTCTGGCGAATCATGACGCTGTTCCGATGATACGAAGAAATGTAGAAAGTATGAAGAGTACCGAGTGCTGATTTGTTCCGTACAATTAATTTGGCAAATAGAACCAAAGTGCATACTTTGAGAGGATCTCACATTCAGACCAACAGGCAGACTGAATTGAAAATATAGAAGCGCAGCGTTATTCTGCATATTACGATGAATTTACAATAGAAAGATCACTTTCATGGTGTTAGTTGTGTGAAGATAGTGTTGTTGTTCATCGCAGACATCAATATTATAATCCTGACTACTCCGGTAACGCACATTCACAGTAGTACATGCCGTATAAGCTGTTGTGATCACATGCTATTGATGTGTACAAACTACCAACATTACGCACGCAACAAAAATATTGTTATACAATAGAAAGCCATCAGAGAACAAGAAGTATGGAGTATTAACTGGGCTTAAAACTTGTCTGGTTGCCAGTTTGCTTGTGATGCACTGCGATTGTCGTAGTGCGGTGATGTGATGGTCTTTTATTTATGTGAATGGTGAGTGGAATAGGAAGACACAGATTTTAAGATTCAATCCTTTTTCCGTGCCATCTAATATGATTGCAAGATCACAACTACAAAAACAAAAATAATACCACAGGCAAAAGACATAATATATATGCATATAGCTGATAGCTATAGGGTCATATTTGATGTATACATTCAGACATAAAAACTTGATTGAATGGATGTGGCTGCAAATGGGAAAGAGACGACTGTTCAACTTGTGCATATGCATTGTATGAAATTGAAGGAAAATTCTCTCGAGTCCTCTTTCATCCGATTAGTTTTGATTGTCTGTCTATGTACCAAGGATGCAGGGATATATATATATATATATAAGACGTGCCCGATGTCTTCATAACGACAGTGATTCTTCTCATGCTGCTCGAATCGAACCATCACTCCAGCAAGCAGCAGTTGTGGTGATCAGCAAGGATTTGTGCAACAAAGGAAAGTCCTTCGATCCACATCCGCCAGCACTTTCAATCAATTTTGCATGCAAATTCCTATTGTAACATTGTGGAAATGTTTGGTTTTGTGAGTTAGGTTGGGTTTAAAATTGGCAAAGAGATTCTATTCCCTTATTCGAAAGTCTACTAATAAAGGTGGTTCATAAGCACACGTGCTTTGTTCGTGGGACACGATGGGATATCTGTAGCATCAGTGAATGTGTGTAGTAGAAAAGCTTATTGATGTTATTGCGTTCTGTTCTGTTTGACAGCTTTTCCGAAAGCCGTATTTCATTTGTTTTCCTGAAAGCCGCAAACGAACATAAGACCAACTTTGAGAAAAACACTTTAAGAAGACAGGAAGAGAGGAAAAGGTAAAAGTGCAATTCATGTGTATTTCAGTATCAACCAAAACCCTTGTCATTCACTTTCGGTTAATGTTATTCTCTCAACTAGCATGTAGCGCAGGACTTTTATTTTCATGGAGAAATTAAGCGAATGTAAGTGAAGAAAAGCCGCAGTAGTAGTTAATGTGCTGCTGACGCCAGTTAAATTTTATTGAATAATGTAATGGACTAGAGCACAGGACCAACTCGTGTACGTAGTACTTGTTTGTTGCATAATATGTTTATTCCAACTGAACGGCTTGTTTTGTCCTAGACATCAATCGTCTGTAAAGCGGGTAGTAGTACGACGGGAAAGTGACTTTGACATGTTGGCTTGATCCGTTATTAAAAATTCAGGTTTTTGTGAGAGCCCGCAGTGATGCTCCTGGCACACATCTCTCTTTCTCTCGAATCGAGTTAATATTAAAAGCGTAGAGGAAATTGAAATTCGGCACCTTCATTGAATTTCCTCTTTTCGATTCTCCTACAGCATTTCCCTCAGTTCACTTTCACTCTACGTTATGGAGACTGCATTGAAACTTGTAAACATCGCTGCGGTGTTTTTAACTTTCACATGTCGGCTCACCTCTATAACTTTGTCCTTGTCATGACATCATCTGCACTTGACACTTATAATGAGACACAAATTGAGTACAGGTAGTAGTTTTATGGCATGATGGAATATAATATACCTGATGCATTATTGCCGTGCTCGGTATGAATGAAGCTGCGAGCTATGGATAAGGTACATTTTTTCGTCATATAGCGAAAAGTTATATGAATGAGCAGTACATTGTTTGTAAAGAGAGGGTTTATTATTTTGTATTTGTGCCAATGAAGATAATAATAGAAAAATGTTACTTTTTTCCTTTCTCTTTCCACTCTCTCTTCTACCCTTGACTGCGTTTTATTTGATATTGACATCACTACCGCTGAAAGACGTGTGACATAACTTTCACTACAAGAGAAAATAAATAAGAGGAATTGGATCATAATTTAGTTAACTGTATATTTCACTTTATGCAAATCCAAATTTAGTATGACGTGTTCATTGAATGTCATCTTAACTGAATTCAGTACTGTCAATTAAAATCTATAGCTTCTTATTTCATGAAAATGACGGAACATGTAAGGAAAGCTCTTTCGTCGGTTAAAAATGAAAGAAAAATGTGGAATACATGTACTTGGGTAGGTGGTTATGTTTAGGCTGTATCAAATTAAGCAAAAACGTTCTTTTCACTCCAATTCATTTTCTTCTCAGTGATTCCAAGTTGCAGCTGTGAATATGACTAATACACTTTACTTCTGCATAACTTTGTCAGGAATTTTCCAACTTTCTCCATCATCGCTATCATCATCAGTCAGTGGAAAGAAATATTAGTTTTTCTCTTGCTCACTTTTCCAGCTTTCCTTTGTTCTGGAGGGAAAATGAGAGAAAGAGTGAATGCCGGATGCTACAGCTATTTATTAACTTTTTCTTGAAGCATTTTCTTCTGTATACACCTTTCATTTCTATACATACTGACATCATCGTCATCACTTTTTCCTTTTACCTTCACATCTTTCAACTTTCATGCATTTAGTAAGGAAGCTGGCAATATTATGAAAGAGAACCACAAAGTTTCTCCATGCATTATTTAAATAGTCAGCGAGAATAAAGTAAAAACTACTTTTAATATCCCGCCTTACTAATATGTAATGGTGATTACACGATTCCTTTTTCGCTACACTGCCTTGCATATTTTCTATCTCTGCACATTGTTTCCCGGCATATTTAATGCCAAATAAAGTAGGCCATCTAATCTGTATGAAAGGTTTTCTCCACCATTACATTATCATCTTAAAAGATCTTTTTTTCGCAGAATGTAGAGAACCCCATGAAATAAGAGGTCGTGCTACACAAAGGCATTTAAGTATAGACTTTTGTGACTGCTATTATTATTATTGCTTTGCTTATAGTACTTGCTATAAACTACTACGTTTCCTTTGTGTCGAAGACAAACAAAAGGAAAGGGGTATAAAGTGGTATTCACAATAGAAATGCTCCTATGCATACATATTATATCGGAGATTGAAAAGAGCTTTTTTGCCTTCAGGCTTCCACAACAGTTTTGATAAAAGGATGGGAGTCCAATTCTGTTTGCATGAGTATTAAAATACTATCTGGTAGAATTGCCTACACTATGAAGGATCCCTTTTCTCTGGGGCCACAGAGGTCTGCTGGTCTGAAAATAACTTTCTCCTTCCCGTATCATTATCGTCACATCATCATTGAAAATTGTGTCTGAACTCAATATAAAGCACTTTCGCTGGCTGCTGCTGGCGTATTGCTGGTCCGACTTTGGGTTTGCTATGTGAAGAGGAGAGGAGCATGATTCACTTCATCCTTTTACTTTCTCTTCTGGAATAATAAAACATACTCGCATATAAGGTGGACGTGAATGAAGTGAAGGACTTTTGTAGCATATAATGTACATATTTGCAGGGCTAAAGGACAGGCTCTCCCACGTTTCTTGGTTCCACATGAAAAAGAGGTTTTGAGGGAGTCCTTGGAAAGGTCTGCTGATAAAAATACTACTGCTGCATATTATAGAAGAACTATGCCCAGTAGTGAAAAAGATGCAATATTTGGACATGCACGATTGTTTTACTAGGTTGGGAATGGAAATGAAAGTTTGTGGTAACTTTTAAAGAGCAGCGGACGTGACCGTATATACATCATAATAGTATAACCATAATAATAATGAATATGCACAGGACGTATTATGTTACCGGAATCCACTGTTGCTAGAAGAATGAATATTGACTCTTTCACTTTTACTTGTATGTTTATGGGAGGCGTATACATAAAAGGAAGAAGGTCTTGAATGCAATTCAAACATGCACCAGGAGTCGCAAGAAAGTGCTGTAAAAAGTATTTTTACTGCTCATTTCTTTCTTCGTCCTCCTCAATCTCTGTAGCATTCGCATTCGCTCTCTTCCCCGTCTGACCTGACGGATGGCTTGAGTAGAAAACGAAGACAAGGGAAAGTATTTTTCCACTGGAAGCCCATGAATGCAACTATAATCCAGCCAAGATTTTTGGCACCAATTGACATGATTCGTTTCATGCTGTTACATATAATAGCACAAATTATGCTTTCAGTAGTGCAGTATAGTTTTATGGTACAGTTGTGTTTCTGATCGTAAAGATAAGCAAAAAAAAGTCGTGGAGTCATTAAAGTTTTGTTGTAAAAACATGCACTACATAGCACATGTATGCTTTATTCATTCATGCAAAAGAAATGCTAATACATTCAGTCTAGCTTTCAATTCTATTCCCTCTGCGGCTTATATGCATTCATGTACAGTTTCTAGTAGGACGGTATGTAGTAGCTTTCTCTCTGGTATGGACGGGGTATTAAATTTAAATTTCAGAGTTCTTACGGTAGTTTCAAGTTAGTTACATACGTGAGCATATAATAAAATATAATATTATAGCCAGACGTACAATATTTTTCCTTGGACTTTTAGAAATGACCTTGCCTTCTCTTCTAGTAACTTGTGCATTGGGTTGCGTCTGACAGCACAAGGATTGGATTGGTTTCGGTACGACGCGATGTGCTCACATGCAAGTTTCGTATGGAGGGGGAGGTAGGTTGGAGGAAAATGGAGATAAAGAAAGGAAAATCCATATCCATTCCTACTTTACTTACACTACCATCAACAGCATAATATATGTGTACCTTAGGTATGTACTATTCCGTTATTCCGTATGTGGAAAAGTCTGCTCACTATTCCAAGCTCTTCTTTTCTCACCAGAAAAGAAAATAGCCGTCGTCCTCCTCGTGTATTAATAAAAGCGTGCAGAGTGGAATAGCGGGGGAATTCTGTATGTAACGGTATATTGTAGTTCCAACAGCAGCACCGCCGCTCCTCAGTGTCAGTGCCAAAAACACACCATGGTGCTAGTAACAGGATCCATGGAGGAGAACGTAAAATAGAAAAAAGTTGTTGCTGGCTGTGAACCCCCCTACTGATTTGATTTCAGTATAAGTGGCTTTCCCATTTTCCCATCACATCTAGTTGGTGGTAGCGCTAACACGCCCGGCACTGCTGCTCCTTACCAAGTGAATGTTATGTTATCATCAGAATAGCTCGCTTTTGCATTACCATCACCGATATGTTTAATAATAGGCGATATGAGTAGTAGGCTAAGGACAAGACCGACAGGAGGATAGAGGTAATAGGTAATCGAAATTGCGATATCATTATGTAGTGCAGTGCACATGAATGTTGCTCGTCAGGAAAAGTTAAAGTTGGAATGAGAGAGGCAGGAGAAATGGTGCAATGTATGCTACAAGATGATATGATGATGATGGGCCTTCCATAGAATCATGCAGTGGAGTAGTTGTATTTGCTATTTGCGAATAATATGCGATGGCGATGATATTATGAAACGTGTCCAAAGTTTTCTGGCTTGGTATATATTGCAGTGGAAAGGAGAAAAGTCGTAGCAGTAGTAGCGAGACCAGGGAAAGCAAGTGCTGCTGCTGAAAGGAAAACTGACTCATATCCCGGGCAGCTTCAATGGACTACACATCTTCTGAACCGGAGACTGATTTTGCATGGGAGCGCAAGCCTCATCCCATGTGTATTCCACATGTGAGAAAGAAAAAATAACATTTTCTCTTTCTTTAGTTGCACAAGAAGCTAAGAATTTTTTTTACAATTCTTTAAAAAGTATTTTTTCCACTAATTAAATCATTTTCTCATTTTAGATTGTGGATGGCATACTGAATTACCTGAGTGTCCCAGACTTGAAGTCTTGTCGACTAGTCAGTTCCCAGTACAATGAAATCGCTTGTAAGGCACTCCAGCGTGAGGAGACTATTGTCTTTAAGACAATTTCCCAACTGGAAACGTACGTATCCAAGATAAAGCCGATCTCACTCCATTCTGGCGCCTGCTCTTCCCTCTCCTTGTGCTCCGAGTTATCTTCACTCTCAACCGAGTACGACGAGCAGGGGGATCATTACGGAGAGAAAAACGGGACTGACGATGAGGAGGACTGTTGGCCTTGCTTTAACAATGTTGACAACAATCACTGCTTCGACAGCTCTTCCTCTTGCCACGATGATCATGAGGACTGCTCCTATAATAGTCTATACCGTTACTCCCATCGTAGTTTCCATTTTGATTACTGTGATCCGTCGACGGAACTGGATACCATTGATCAGTTTTTTCAATCCTTTGGTTGGCAAATCCAGCGTCTCAAGTACACAACTGATCTCCTTCCGTATAACTTTCCAAAGATGCTAGGACACATGGGAGATGTGTGGAAAGACAGACTGCACAATTTGGAGGAGTTGGTGCTAGAAATGAAATGGGGTGTTCCGGCTCATTTGTTTGCAGAGGCCAGCGAGGGAGAGGCTCGCGAGCGAGTGCTCCTCCCAAGTCTGAGGAAGCTTAATCTGGACATTTTGTTGACAGATCGAGATGCTGATCGGGCTCAGGTATTCATTACGGAGCTGCTATCTGTGACACCCAACATTGAAGAGATTTCTATTCCTGGATCGAAGCGCTACTTTGATGACTACATCAACTGCGTGCTAGCTCGTGTCATCCTCTCTTCCGACGACGTTCCACGACTATCTACTCTCAACTTTTGCTTGTCAATGTCCGATGCTCAAATGCGCTTGTTGACGGATAAAAACCTGCCGTTGAGCACACTTATTTTAGATCTGGAAGACTTGCAGTTTGGAGATGGGAATAATGAAGACGTTCAGCAACCAAATAATGACAATAACGAGGGGGATGATGACAATGACGGTGATATTCGTCACCTCGAATTCTTACGCCAGAATCAAAATCGTAGACCTAGTTTCACTCCAATCGTCAAGTCCACACTGCAAAGATTCATGAATTCCCTTGCAGGCACTCTTTGCAGTCTCCACATTTGTTTTCCACAGTCACCACGACATAATCTTCATACGTTCACGTTTCAACAGGACATGGTTGAGTTGAAGTTTTTAGCGCTGGGCTACTACGCCGGTTCCTCAAGGATCCTTGACCAGTTACCTGCCTTGAAGAAATTGGAATTGTGGAATTGTGGTATTGGTAAGGCTGTACCTGATAAGTACCAAGGAATAACGAGTGTGATATCATAATTACATGTGCTTGTCCAAAAAAATGAAATCAACAACACAAAAGTAGCAGCAACCGTGATGTAGAATAATTATCTATAGTATTCAGTATATCTGTCACCGCCACCCGAGTCTTAAGAAAAATGCATAAAATTCAAATGTTTTAAAATACTATAATAAATTATGAAATTTATAAGCGCAGTCATAGTCAAGCAACACTTCAGTGTGTCGCCATAATAAGTACACAGTACACGTTCTAGTTCACTTTATTATCTGTTAATAGTCAAGCGGTGTAGGTATATGTAGTCAAGTTGTAATGTCCACATTTGGAGTAATAATGTAGATTTCCCTTAATTCTACCAAATTATTTTCTTACTACGAATTTTTAATCGTTATTACACGTTAAACACGTTCCTTTCATGGAAAGTGTGAAATTCTTAAAGCGGCATATTTTAATACGTCACACACGCAGTAACTTGATGTACCTAACATTCGTTTTAAAGAGTATTTACAAGCTAGTCTTTTACTGTTTTAACCCGGATATAATTATATTCTAGCCATTTATATAATTGTTTGCAATAATTTGTATACGTATTTTTTCCAAAACAATTCCGTAGTCGCAATATAAAATGCATATAAATAATACGAATATGAAGACGTAATAGAAGATGTAATAGCAATAGCATAATTGATTGATTTCAGATTTACTGAAGAGTTGTTCAATTTCATGATAATAATAATTGTATTGGGAGAGCTATATTAACTCTGTGAATGTCGTATAAATAATAATAATTTAATAATAATGACAATTGACCGTTTCCAGAATTTTTAGGTATATGTAATGATGTTATAGTTGAATCAATATTTTTAATAATCATACTACAAACTAACTTCTTACCTATAATAAAATACAGTGGATGTCATGTTGTAATGCTCGCAAGTTTTTGTCAAGGAACGAGTTCTTCCCTGTCACTGTGTAGTTTTCAATGATATTTTAGAGTACAATGACGCTCTCACTTGAAATCTGTTCCTTCCAAATTCCATTTCGTTTTTTGTAAATTCTAGACTATTAGCTAACCTGTAGTTAATTTTTTCGTATATCACCACAAATGTACATAACACAAGGGGATCCAATGATTTCAGGATCCATTTCATCAGTTTAGTTTGTACTATCCATAACATATACTATTTGCCAATTTTGATGTCTCAAAATTAAAAGTATTATTAATTTTGTATGTTTTATTTACAATAATGGTGTCTTTTGATGTATTTCCACCGTCATGCAGTTGGTAGTAATTTAATAGCAACATGTTTGTAGTCTTAAAAAATAAAGAAAACGGATTTCATCTTGAATGTTTACATTTTTGTGAACTTTGAAAAAGTAATGAATATTTCAATTTCAATAGCTCAACTCGTACTATTATATCGTTAGAGTCCACTTTCGTACTTATTACGATAATGTTATCGAATCAAAGATTTATGAATTTTAAAAACTGGAAAATGATGTTATGATGAAGCAGAAGTCAATAATAAAAATCTTACACATTACATAAAGAAAACTCAGTCTTGATCTATTTTTTTGCCATCACTAAAATTATCCTCACTAAATACAACACTGGCTTATCTTAGCAAGTAGCAACCTACTGACTACTTGCGTTTGCAGCATTTTTACAGTAGTTTCATGTATGTGTCCAGGTTACTATCAACACAAATGACTGAATTCCCAATGTCTGTTGACTCATTCATACCATATAGCATTCAATGCGCCCAAACTAACTTTGCATCTAACGACATCAGCATTGTCATCTTGGCACAAGTAAAGCTTTTACACAGTTTAGTTTCTTCAGACAAGATTCCCATTGCTAGTATGCAGAGTTCTACTGCAGCAGCGGCTAATGATGAAACGCCAGATGCTGCTGGTGACAAGACAAAAGTTAACAATGTGGACAAAGAACCTCTTCCCGAGGCTTCAAAAACCACGAAACCCAAACGACGATGCTTGCGGTTGGACAGTCGTCACATTCGCAATGTCTTTTTCACAACATTTTACAGAATCTGGATGTACAGAAGGCGGCATCTAATGATTACCCTCCTGCAACTTTTAATCCCACCTATCATACTTATTGGAATGACAGCATACCTAGGAACTTTGCTAGAGATGAAGGAAAAGTTACCAACCCACTACGCACCTTTGAGTGAACAGGTTTCGGATCAGATTGTATTTCAAGCTAATCTGTTAGCTTATTTGTTTGAAAGCTTTCTTTAAATTTATAATCATTCATTTATAATCCAGGAACTTCAAAATAAAATATGCGGAAGTGCTTGCTCCACTACTGGCGGGCGTGGATTAATTGCCTACTATATGGCAAATAAAAAAACCGAATTCGCCAAGCACTTCTCTGAGGAGCTGGAACAACGACTTTTAGCAGCAAATATAGGTGCTGGCTCCATATCATCATGAGCACGAGTAGTAATGCAAATAGTAAATTGAATTCACCTTATATCTCGTACAGAAACGAAAATGGTTGATAAGAAGGAAGACTTGATAAGAACAGCAGTTCAACATCAATTGAAGGGCGAGCAGGAAAAGTTCATTGCTGGAATAGAAATTGAAAACCCTGGTAGGGACGCCCCAAATACAATGCATGGAATAGGAAACAAATTCAAATTACACTTTACAGTCCTCATGGCCCATAATGTCCCGGGATTCATATTCGACCCGACTCCCGTCTTTTTTGACTTGAATAGAAACAACCGTAAAACATGGCATTATCTAAAGTTAAATCCTTTCCAAATATGATCAATAGCACACATGTGAATTATTCTAATCTTTTACAAACGACTTAGCAAAGTACTACTACCAACTTCTCGGCATCGAATTGGCAGTCTGTCGGACATTTTACCAACTTGTCCAGACAGAACTGGGAAGCACAGCTACAGCTCAAGAAGACCCTCTTTCAATTGATATTCAATCGCTTTCTTATCCTGCTCACAAATCGTACACTCTGAAATCTCAATATGATAAGACGGAAGATGAACTTAAAGTAGATCTGGACGAATATGAAGGAATTGATTCTATGCTGGCCACAATTTTTGTTTTGTCAATGGTTCCCGTATTTTTTACGGTGGTCGAAGGCCCGGTGACAGAAAAGGAGAATGGTTTCAAGGTGAATATTATTGTGTGCTTTAAAATTATTCATGAGCATTTACATTCCTCACCACAAGAAACTAAATTAATGTTCCGTTTCAAAAGTAGCTGTACTTACAATTGATGGGGTTTCCACGAGGGGCATATTGGTTCCATTGGATTTTGAATCAAATGATTGTTCAGTTTTTTGTTATAATAATGCAAGTCTCACTTATCTTTGAGGAATTTAACAAGAATACTGGAAAACTAGTCAGATACGGAGACCCTACGCTATGGGTTTTATTACTGATTCTCTACAACTTTTCGTGTTTGAGCTTTTTTGCTTTTTTCGCAGCGTTTGGTCGCAGAGGTTGGTTGCTGCCATTTGAACTTTGAACTAACCTCTTCATGCGTATGGCGTATGGGTAATTTACAACATTCTAATTTGTTTCACTTAGCCAAGATGACAACTTATATTGGAATACTGGTTTGGCTGCTTACTTATCATTTGCTTCAGTCGCACGTTTTTGACTTCAGCTCCAGCTTCAGTTTATTCATGGTATCCTGTCTGATTCCCAGCGGCTGCATTCATTGGGCAGTGTATATTTTTACAACTGCAACTTCCATTACTTGGGAAATTAGCGTCAACTTTTCCCTGACTCAAAAATCCGGGTTCAATCTAGCGGATGTTATGGCCATGATGGTTTTAAATTTCTTTGTCTACTTTCTCCTCACTTTATATGTAGACAATTTAAATCCAGGACCCTTGGAAATGGGACAGCCGTGGAATTACTTTTTCGAGGTAGCATGAGTTCAACTAGTCAAAATGATAAGCAATTCCTAACAAAATTTGCAAAGTAAACTTCATGACATTGTATTTAGAGCATTCGATGCAGATTTGTAGATCCAAATAAGGATCTTGACAAGACACCAGTACCTTCAGGCGCTGATGTTCGTGGAAACAATTTTAATCATCATCGGCCTAGCCGGTGCCCTCCAAATGCTCCGGTTATTGAGTTCAAGCGGTCAGAAAGAACTCAAAATGAATACATATAAAAAGCCAAGCTGTGATGTTAGCAATGGATTGGTTGTTATAATTGGGAAATCTGTAAAAACCCTTTTTAAAATTGCAGAATTTCCAAAAAATTCTACTTGATTGACGGTGTGTATGGAATTGAAAATGTGCAGTTCAGCGTTTACTCTGGAGGAATCACTGTGCTTCTTGGACACAAAGATTCCGGTAGAACTACTTTAATGAGGCTTCTCTGTGGTGCATACGCTCCAACTTCTGGAACAGTCATGGTCTTCGATTACAATGTACGGAAAAATACACAAAAGGTGCAAAGCTTTTTAAACGTGTGCATGGAAGAAAACTTGCTTTGTCACTATCTTACCGTAATGGAGCACATGCAGCTAATTTCGAAGGTGTGGAGAACCGAATTTCCATTTTAACCCTTGTTGCTACTGTCTTGCGTCTTTAGATTATCATTGTTCTTCATTTTATTTGACAGTTGAAGGGTGTCAGCGGCAAGGATAGGAAAGACGAATGTAAAAACATTTTGGAACATGTTGGTCTACTTTCACAACAAAATGACTCAATGTGGAAACTGGCAAAATGGCAGAGGCGTGTCTTGTGCGTTGCAATGGCGTTAGTTGGAGATGCTCCTGTGCTGGTTCTTGATGAGCCTACCGCATCACTTGACCTGGATGCAAAGCGTCAAATTTGGACATTGTTAAAGGTACTACATTTTGATAAGCATATTATATGACGGTCCAATAAAATAGCTTAAAATATATAGCTTATTTAGCTATTTTCAAATGTTTATTTTCAATGCAGGAATTAAAGGCAGGAGGAAAGACAATTTTGATGTCAACTCAAGATGTAGGAGAAGCCTACGAAGTTGCCGATAGAATTGTACTCATGGCTAGAGGAAGATTAGCTGGAGTAGGTTCGCCCTCAAAACTCGAAAACCTTTTTGGTATTTACGTATAATGCATATGCACACCGTTCTCAAATACATCCATTCCTTGTATAAAGTCTGTAAGTCGACATCTTACATTATTTTATAATCAGAAACGGGTTATCATTTAACCGTATCTACTATCCCAAATGCCAACACTGAAGAAATATTAGCCTTCCTAAAGAAACACATTCCAACCGTTAGTGAACGGGAGGGAGGCTTGAAACAAGTGCGAAAAGCAATTCAAGTGGAAAACTGGGATCACCACAGTCAAACGGCGATGCGGTCAATTCGAAAGCTGAGTAAAAGCAAAACTATTGTTAACATTCCAGCAGGCCAAAATGACACGAGTTCCACAGTTGAGGATAAAATTCGTTCTGCTAGCCACGCGCAGCCAGATCCAACTTACACACATGAGCCTTCACTAGTTGACATCGAAATTAGTTACTTGTTACCTGTAGCAGAAAGAGAAAAGTTTCCATCATTGTTCACTGCTTTAGATGTTGCAGAAAATGCGCTAAAAATCGGCATTAAAGATTATGATTTGACGTGGCACAGCATTGAAAACGCATTTGACGAGTATGAAAATTTACTCATTCCTCAATCATGTCATTATTCCTCAGTAAATAACTGGACCTTTCCACGTCATGACACAGAATCGATGACTGTGTGGACGTTTTGGAAGCAGCAAGACATTCTACAGACGACACACAATTTGCAGACTTTGTGGAATCGAAAACCAAGGCTTTGCGGTTCCTAACACAGGAGCCATATCACTCGCCCATGCCAGAATTCACCAGAGAACGGACATGCTGGAGAGGTCTTTGGGCGATCATCATCAAAAGACTTTGCCACTTGGTTGAAAACTACCGTCAAGTATTTCTTCAGGTAATTACTTTAAGAGCATATATTATTACACCATACGAATTGAGATTTTTAGTTCTTCATCTCTTCCATCGTTTCAATTCTGTAGTTAATGGTCCCTATACTAATTCTTCTGGTGACGATAAGCTCAATAAATGATCATTTCAACGATGAGTTACTGAGTCCTGAGATAAAATACAATGCATCAATGGAGCTAACTTCGCCAGAAGTTCCATTTCGGATAAAATCAAATGACCAAAAAGCTAAAGTAAAAACAATTAATTACATATTCTATGCATTACCAAAACAGTACACTGAATTCAACAAGTAAATAAAGTAAATCCTTGAGATACATAAAATATCTCATTCCAGAAATTTCTAGAGTCATTCAAATCCGTTACACGACGACCTCCAAACTACATACACAAATTCAAAGACATTGGTAGCTCCAACTTTGATGACATCTATGCTAAAGATCATTGGCACAAACTCCACGATGAGGTTTTGATCGCAGCGGACTTTACTCAAATTGAGGACGACAAGAAAGTCACTGCATTATTTTCACCCGGTCATCTTCAGAGCGCACCGTTGTCGCTACTCTTGATGTTCAATTCCTTAATAGAATACGAATTTCCAGAAAAATCGCTTTCCATCAGCATGGCTGGAAGAACAATGTTGCACGGAAGACAGTACTCAAACCTGCTCAACTCTACATTTCCGAAAACTATCGCCGCTTCCGGAGTGGACATCACGCTTACTGTGTCTCTCGCATTTGGCTATTTTATTTTCGCCTCCGGTTTTGTGACGCAGCCTTGTTCGGAAAGACTGTGTAAAGTAATCAATCCAATTTTATTTTACAAACGTCAAGTTAAACTTATTGAGAATTTTTTCATCTGACATTGTATCACGATTATTATATAGCTCAAACGATATCAAATGTATAACTTGGATTGGAACGGACTATATTGGATAGGCTGCACTGTGGTTGATTCATTCTTGAATATTATACTCTGTATTTTGTTGACTCTAGTAATTTACTATGCACCAAGTCATGAGATCTTCAAAAATCCCCAATTTATTAGTAAGCACTGTTGGGCAGTTGGGAAAAAATCAATTATTATTTTAATACTGGAATCTAATTTTTAATTCTTAAAATCATCGACAGTTTTGTTCGTAATTGCGGGAACACTGGGCGGACTTTCATTGACCATTGCTTCGTACTATTGGAGTCACTATTGGCTTAAAAAATCTACAAGTTTTTATGCAACGTTGAGTGTCAACCAGTTTTTTGGTATGAAACAAATTGAAACATGGACAAGTTTTCATCATTATGATTTCTTGTTTTTATATATAAGAAAACTTTGTGTTTCTGAATTAATCCCGTAGGATTGTTCCTATTTCTGTTTTACACCATCATTAATTTTGACTTCTTTGGAGACTATCTGGGGGCAGTAGTAGCATTTTGTCTACAAGTCATTCAGCCCTTTACTATTCCTTGGAATTTTCACGTAGCTATTTTATGGGCTTTGGAAAACGGAAAATGTAGAACGCTAAATCCTCTGGTGAAGAAAGAACTATGCTCTGAAAAGTCCAAAATCATGGAAATTAAAAGCGCGCAGAAAGAATGTTGTTCTGATAGTATGAAATTAATTATACAGTAGTTAGTTGTTGCTGTTGGCCATTTAAACATGTATAGGTATACACAAATAACGATTCTCATCTAATTATAGAACCGAAAGAGTGGAGTTTGGGTTTCATATGCAATCATGAAAAAGGTCTAACAGTGACACCTCTTTGGAGCAATGTTGCATTCCTTACCTTCCACTGTGTGGCGGGTATTCTTTTCCTAATGTACATGGAAAGCAGGAGAAGGCGACGAAAACTTTTACATCTTCTCTCCAAACCAGAAAAGCCGCCTGTCCTCATAAATCGAAATGATGCAAAATCTATTAAGAATGAAGAAATGCTTGTCAGAGAGGAGTTGCCTCAATTAGGTCGACCAATCTTTATCAGCTTTTGCAGGATAGTTAAAACTCCCTAAAAATCGTTTTATGATAAAAATCATGTTTCATGTACTATCAACAGACGAGACTGCTCGAAAGAAGTGGTTCATTGTTGACAATCTAAGCACCTCGATTGATAGCCGTACTTTGCTTCATCCAATGACGTTTGCTGTCGAAGCTGGAAAGTGTACTGTGGTCGTGGGTCCAGAAACGTCAGGTATAACTATTTTGTACGAAATTCTTGCTGGTTTGCGTGCCATCTCAGAAGGAGACGTCTCGTATGGCGGACTTTCTCTTTTTTCCTGGGGATCGAGAAGAACTGTAAACTATACTGTTCATTTCTAATTAAACGTGTCATAAAACTGCGAAAATTGGACTAACAATAATTATTGATATTTTTGCATAGTTTTTGCAAAAACTTGGCCTCTCGCCGTCACAGGATGCTTCTTTAGACAAATTAACAGGGAAGCAGCTTCTTTCACTTTTTGGGAGACTGCGTGGCATACCGCCAAAGGAACTTGCAAATCACATTACTTATTGGGTGGAGAGGTTAGGATTACAGCAAAAAATCAAGAAGCAGTGCGTTTCCTATTCTGTGGTCATGAAGAGAAAGTTGAGCATTGCTTGTGCGGCCATTGGGAATCCCTCAGTTTTTATTTTGGAGGAACCCACCAAAGATCTGGATCCCGTGTCAAAGTCTGAGGTTTGCAAGGTCATCAACAGTCTCATTTGTGCCAACCGAGTGGTTATCATCTTAACGCATGAGTAAGAATAGTGCTACAAATTCATTTATTTATTCATTTATTTATTTATTTTACACATTTGTCCCATGGCCATCTTCAAAATAATGTATCCCATTCATCAGCCTTGCGAGTGTGAAGAATCTCTGCAGCAAACTTATCATCCTTGTGAACGGTCAAATGCAGTTCTGTGAAAATACGGAAAACATTTATGAAGAAATTGGGGAAGAATTTACGCTCACCATCAAACTTAAAGGGGATGAGCGTGGAAAAATAAACTTTAAAGCGTTTGCAAACTTTGTTACGGAGATTGAAGATGAAATAGATTCAATGACACTTCAAGAAGAGCAATCTGTAAAACATTTATATTACTGACCATGTACAAAATTAATTTCAACTTTTCGACTTTTTACATTATTACTTTTATAATTTCAGCATTTGCTCATGTATCGAATAAAAGACATTAAGCACAACTGGTCAAGTCTATTTGAAACTGTTGAAAACGTAGTAAAGAAGCATAGCATAGTTCTGGATTATAACATTCGAAAAACAAGTTTGGAAGATGTTTACAATTCGTACGCTGTGAAACAAAGACATTTCAGAATGGAAGACTCTGCCTGGGAGGAATTTCGTACCACCTACTGTTAAATAACCGCACTACTTTCTCTATTGCAAACATACATAATTTAAAACTGTATATGAATAACTTATGAAATAACTGATAACATATTTTTAAAAAGCGTGACTTTATTTTATTAAATTTTTACATACTAGTAGTTGAATACTAACAATGTGGAAATTAACAACTAGAAATTCTTTACAAATCACATCATAGTCGTATATTTGCATTTATATCTCATAAGATTAAATCAGATTATAAACGAACGTCAATACAAATCCTCCCACGGTATACGTGTGGGAGGTAATCCAATTTTTAGCATGTCTGAATTTGTCGTAGGCACACCTTTGATTCAACTCATCTGCTCCTGCTGGTGGTTTAAAACCAGAGTTCACACTGTCACCGAGCCAGCTCTCGCGACTTTTACTAAAGGATGCCTCATTTACGTCGCTTGCACAAGTCAAGTCTAAATCATCATTAGCCTCGTTGTTGTGGTCATTGAAATCGGTACCGTCTGGATTGTCGCAAAATCTAGAGATCTCTTGGTAAATGGATTCATAGTTAACATTTACGAAACCTTTTCTAGCGGTGTACACCAGGAGAATGAGTCCCCCTCCAGCAGCACTAAGCGCAAGCTTACCAAACTTTTTTACGAAAAGTGCACTCATCCAGCCTGTAATACCGCCTAGAAGCAATTGATTTGTCAGGTAGCAGCCATCTTTAAGACGATCCTTGAGCGTATCATCCACGTCAATGGATGATGCCAGTTCTAAAGCGATTATTCATATTCGTTTTTTGAAATGAATGAAATAATGATAAATGGTCATTGCATTGTAAGCACTCATGCATTCTAGTAGCACCTTGAATAAATGACAAACTTCTTCTCATTCCATGAACTTCTTCCACCATCGTAATCTCTTGGGAACTGCGAATTGTTTTCTGAGGAGTCATATTCATTTCATAATTGCTTTCCTTGTGCCCTTTTTCTCGAGACGTGCAAACGCCTGAGCGAGGCTCTGATGTTCCAGTGTTCATATTTGCGTTGTCTTGCGGCGTTGTAAATTGGTTTGTGATTTTTGTAGGTGTGTTGCTGTCATTACTTTCACCATCACAATCTTGTCTCGCTTTCCAGTCCAGAATAGCCAACATTTGACCTTTATAGGCGATAATACGTTTTTCTTTAGTTCGCAACTCTTGACGCAATCCCATGTTATCTATCAATACTTTAGCGAGAAGTTTCCTCGCCTCGCCTTCTTCCATTCCCGTAATTTTCTCAGACAAAATCAGCTCTTGTTCCAAGGAGTACGGCCGGGATGATTTATTCGCTGAAGAACTCTTTTCAAAGTTGGTCAAAAAGCTGTCCACTGTTACACGTGCAGTTGATGTATTGGGCGAGGAATGAGGCGGAGTTTCAATTGTCGGAAAGTTTATTTGATGACTTGTACGTCCACAATGTATCGGTGACAGGAGACTATGAACAGATCTTACAGAATGGCCATCACCGTCACCCTCTGTACGGAATCCAACAATGGTAGGCGAAGAAGCTTGTAATGGAGAGCCGATAATTGTGCTTGAATTTGCATCTGATTTATCCGTCACTGATAGCATTGATGATTCCTCTGCAGGTTTTTCAACCTGGGGAGAGACGGATGCAAGAGGCACCTCAATTTCATCTTGGTTTAAGGCCAGCATAATGCTCCGAGAAAAATTTGACGCTGAGTGTGTGGATTCGGTTTTTTGTGGCTTTCAGGTTGTGAGTGGAAGGATGATTGGCGTGAATTTTTTTCGTATAGATTTTCAATCAGTTTTGGCAAACTTTCACATCGAATTTTGAGTTTGTTCATACGCATCAGTGTTTGGTCCAACACTTTCAAGATTTCAGCATAAATATTCCTGCCATGTAAAAAAATCTTGGGTTAATAAAGTTGATATGGGAATGTTTCAATAAAAATTCTGTCGAAAGTCACCGTTGGCATTATTGCATCACGTTGGCTGGTTCTGGTTATGTGACATATGTCTCAGCTTTATGATTGTGATAGACACACTTGGTTTGGTATAGTGACCTTTTTGGATATTACTTGAGAACTCGATGCAGCCGTTCGACCATTCAAGATGAATTAGTATCAATTAAATTATGAATCTTCAATTTTAATCAGCATTGATTTCGTTGCATAAAAATAAACAAGAATAATGCCATCATAAAAATGGGAACAGATCGTTGATCGTATATATGTTGCAATTCAATGAATAACAATAATGAATATACGATGGAATGGTATCATGACTTTGTTGATCAAATGCTGTATTTTTCTCTTCAAACATAACGTCATACTTTGTTCATATATCATGTTCCATGTGCTCACTTTCATATATAGCAATCACAAGGTACATGATACATTTACGGTACGATAAAGCAAAGAGTGAATATTCATTGACATCATCACTTGTATACAGGTCTAATGCTTGACGCAGGTGACAAGTTAGCATAGACAAAGAGCAAATACGAGTAAATTGGTTCCTTTCCATATTATTATCTAAATAAAGAAGTTGTGTCATATTACTTATTACATACCTACATTATATCTAGAAACCAGTTGCAATTCCAACTAATTTTCTACATGAAGAAGTCTGTAGTCTGTGTCTGTAGGGGCATAGTGTGCACAGTGCATAGTAAGTTACACTACAACATATTATCATTGCTACTATTACACCATGACCAATACTACCTGACGTCAATCTCAATTCAATCCTTTCCATTGTACAAAATCTGTTCGTTATACGCCTTTTTATATTAAGCAGGGGAGTGCATAATACACGGAGAATTTATAGTGGGTATGCGTGTACATCTGCATATTATAATGCATTCTACGCAACACTTGCATCGTTCTGTGAATGTAACCCCACTGCACTGACTTGTGCGATGGAATGGGTGGTATACGTTGTAAACTCGCAACATAATTTTTCCCAAAAATGTGAGTGAGAAATTTCTCATAGAATCCTACAGTGCCCGTCTGTGGAGCAGAACCATAGGCATAGATTTATTCTCGTCGGTTCTCGGGATCAAATCCTGCCAGGAGCAAAAATCTTTATATAGACTCAGCGACTATATATTACTATATATAAAAATACAAAATAGAAAAAAAAGTAATATAAAAAGCTGTCACATAAAATGAAAAATCCCATAACAGATACACTGAAAAAAGACGTAAAAAGCAAACCAAAACGTATGAAAACCCTGGTACTGGACGAGATCCTGGACGGGAGCCCCTTTTGTGCATCACTCATTCAACACTTTCGTCAGTCGTTCATTGTCGATTTTAAAAGCAGTCGGCACTTGCAAAATGTGTGCACGTGCATAAAAATCGCATCATCACAAATCTCAGCTCTTTCATGATGGGACAAAAATTCTTGTTTGTCAAGAGAGAAAAAATGTCTTGTGGAAGTGAACATCAAACTATTTTCCAGTCGTGTTGGAGCACACGATCTACAATAGCATTTTAAGTTACATGCAAATATTATTCACAGTTATGTACATATAAGGTATAAATAAAAATGACGCTAAAGGTCATGGCTGCCTTGATGCCGTAATGATTAATTCCAGAATTCCAAGAAATTCCTGTTTGGTAACTGGAAGCATTTACATAACAAATGTGTGCTGGGTTTCCACGAACTGTTTTGATCAAATGGTAATGAATTTAAAGATGAGATGACCGCGACAATGATAATTCAATACAAAGATTAAACGCATTTTTTGCTCGACAATTTTCGGACATTTAATTTATTGTAGACTGATTCATTATCTTTTCCATTGTCATTTTACATTTAAAGGAGCGTGGTTAATGTTATTTCAAAGCAAAGGTATATGCACTTGTTTATATGTATTGCTTGTTTCACAACATTTTTCACATTCATGATTTTTATCACCTTTCTTATTTGTAGCAAATTCATTGCAGGAATTTGCCCATTCAGGAAATGTTTTAAAAATTGCAATGGAGCCTTTCGCACTCTTACATGCATATCATTGCAGATAACTTGTACAATTTCAAAATCATATGCTTATGAATAAAAAACCACCGTAAACCAGTAAATTTCTAGTTAAGGAAGCATGAAATTTGGCCTGTGATAGTGCACAATAAAAGCTAACAGAATATGAACACTGAATATATGCCACATTTTAATTATGATAGGGTTTGTATATAAAATCTTGTATATAAAATAACATGCATGAATTGTTAGGAACTTTTGTTGAAATAATTCTAAATCCATTAATGGGTTTATCTATTTTCCAAACATTATTATGGTCAAATGTAAAAACAATCTAATCTGTTGAAAATGGAAAAGCATGGACTTTACCATAATGCGAAGACCACCTACTATTTGATTGCCATTTCTACGAGCTAAGGTTGGTTTGTATTGCAGAACTTTTCGCCTTGAACAAACCCGAATTCAGCAAACAACTTGACATGAAGATTATAAAGGCGCATTGTTATTTTGGATAATTATCCAAAGCATGAAAACTATATACCATGGTTGGATATGAAAAGCAAGGTTTCAACAATATTATTGTTTGCGTTTTGCAGACAAGCATGACGGCAAGCATAGGGGATAAGTATACGGTCGAAATTGAAGATGAGCATAATAATAGCATCATACCTACTAGCCATTGCAGTCGTGTGATAAAAATACGGATGATAGACTTCAAAACAAGTCTTCATGGATGGAAAAATGGGAAGGATATCCAAATGAGCAAGACAACAGTACTGCCATAAATACCTAATTTGCCTTACGTCATAATCAAGATTGAAATCAATGGCTGGGCTTGAAGGAAGATGTTGTTGTCAGGCAGAAGATGCTAAAAGCGAAGCAAAGATGTAATAATAGTTGGTGTTTGGGGGTACAATTGTCCTTCAGTTATAAAAAGAATAGCGTTGGCATTGTCTACCGTCCAGTCTTCTCTAGTCTGTGAAGACGTTTGCTGGTATCTCTACAGAAGTAGTGCAGATATTGTTGAGCTAAAAATCATACAATCAATAGAAATGAACAGGGTAATTCTTTTGGCAGCCCTCATGGCTGGGACTGCAGTACACACTGCACCAATCGACAGCACTAAACTGAGATTCAAAATTTCCGCAAGGGACCTTCCGGATAAAGACACTTTTGGAACAATTGACCCCTATGTGGAAGTATTTTACACAGACGAGACACAGAAGGAAGAAATACAATTGGGGCGAACAAGTACATTGACTGACACGGAAAATCCAGACTGGGGAGACGTCTTCGAATTTGACTTTAACAGAGCCAAGCGTCAGGTACAGTACAAAATTGAAATGAATTGAGAATCTAGGGTAAAAACCAAACTTGTTTACATTGATTTTTTTAAACATTGGCAGAGATGGCATTTCAAAGTGTATGACCACGACAATGGGCGCGAGGACGATAAAGCTGGAGTTGGTTACGTTGATATTTCAGAATATGTTGACAAGAATCAACATTTGAATGTGAATTTAAACAAGAAAGGGTACAGAAAACAGTTCCTTCATAACATATTGAAAGCTATGTTAAAAATACAAACCCATGTACCTGTTTCACAAGTAGTGATTATATTTATGCAATTTTATAGGTATTTGATCTTGAGCACGGTTGACCCAGTAGCACCAACTGCCCCGCCAGCACAACCCCAACAACTACAAACTGTTCCCGTTGTTCAGACAATTCAAACCATTCCAGTCGTTCAACCGGCCACTGTCCCACTGGTTCCGACAACTGGTGGCGTTTTGATCGTACCCCAACCACAAACCGTGATTGTTCCTGACAAAACCAAGCTTAAATTCAAGTTATCTGCAAGGGATTTGCCGGACAAGGACAAACTTGGCTCCATTGATCCATACGTAGAACTGTACTACACGGAAGGCGCTAGCACTGATGAAAAGAAATTTGCACGTAGTGCAACGATTGATAACAATAAAAATCCTCAGTGGGGAGAGGTTTTTGAATTTGATTATGACAGAAGCAAGCAGCAGGTACAGGCAATCAGTTTAACGTTACGACCAAGTTAAACCATATACCTATTCATGCATGAAAATGTAATATGCTAATATGCATACCTTTCATTCTCTTTGTGACGTTTTCAGAAATGGCTTTTCAAAATTTACGACCATGACCTAGGTGGAAAAGTGGACGAAGCTGGAAAAGTGTGGGTAGATCCAAAATTTTATGTTCAAAATGGGCAAACAATCACTGTTAATCTCAGCAAAAGAGGGTAAGACATGCTTCGTACACTCCATGCACGGTTCCATTTCCCCCTTTTAATGATTACCGTTGTAAATGTGCCAACAGAACCTTGACTATTAACAATGCTGACCCTCAAGCTGCAACGACGTCCACTGTTCCCGTTCAGCACCAGGTAGTTCAGCACATTCCAGCTCCAGTAGCGCCACCAGCACCGTTAGTACCAATTGTAGCACCAGTGGCTCCAGCGCCTGCTGCCATTCAAACGACAAACCCATTAGCTAGAATTAAATTCAAGTTGTCTGCGCAGTGAGTGTACTACTTATCGTTTCAGTATCTGTGACTATGCTAAGCTATACTTAACGCATTTTTGACGCTTTACATCTATACAGGGGTCTAGAAGACAAAGACATTTTGGGAACGAGTGACCCACATGTCAAGGTATTTTCAAAGATTGGATCAGAGCCTGAAAGGCTCATTGGTTCCACTGCCAAGCTGACAGATACGGAAAATCCTACCTGGCCTGATATTATTGACTATGAATACGATCCTACTAAACAACCAGTAAGTATTCTTTATTAATTGAGTTGTTCGATTGGCATACGCATTTGTGAATGGAAAAGTGTACCTATAATATTATATTTGCATTATTTTCGTATGAATTAATTGGAAAATAATTGACAAAACTTTTTTTTGTAGAAACTTCACTTCATTGTCTTGGATGACGATGAAGGGCGAAGAGATGAGTAAGCGATGCGAGAGCTATAGCCTGATTTTATTTTCCTTCTTATCTTATTTATTTATATGCCTTCTGTGTTTAAATTTTAAATTTTATTTTTAGCGAACTTGGGGACGCGTGGCTAGAGATAAATGAGTACGTACAAAAGAATCAGGATCAATCCCTCAGTTTAAAGAAGGGTAGCCTTAATATCCGCAAAATTTAGCTGATACATTTAAAAGTTACAAATTAATTCTTGAAAGTGTACAAATTAGTACACCGTAATTCTTCTTCATAATTTTTGACTTTTTTATTGTATTTATTTTATGGAAATAAATGAAACTTTCATTCCAAGAACACTTCAAACAATTTTATTGACTAATTTTGATGAGTCATGTCAATGTAAGACCACACTAGTCAGTTATTGGCGTTACTACTAATGCACCTCCTATTGGATGCGTTAAAAATAATTGCACTGTTTGCAAAGCTGTTCCATTTTCTCTTGACTTTTTAATTTCACGGAAATATTCGTCCACGGACACAAAAATTCTTCCTAACGGGTCGTCAAATGGATTGTACCAAGAGTCGTCTTTATCCAGTACAACGATTCGCCATGTCTAATTGGTTGACGAAAACATTGAAAAATTGGAATATCAATTTTTTGGATCTATAGCCTTCCTGCCTTAAAATATGGAGTACAAATCATTTAACTCAAACCTGGTTTGCTCCGCTGATATACTGATACACGAACACCTCATCCCACTGTGGATTTAGCGTATCCTTTCTTGGCGATGTTTGTCCAAACTTTTGCCAGTGACGATGTTCACCATCTCGTTTGGTGGATGTGAACAAAACCGCATATGGATCACTTGTTCCATCAAAGTCCAAGTCACAATTTGGAAGATTTCTATCAGGAAAAATTCAAGGCAAATATTAACATGTAACAGTAAAATTAGAGCGTAACAATTTCTGTAAATAACTTACAGAGCAGCGAGTTTGAACTTTAACGATTCGCCTTGGAACTGGCAGTAAATTGTATTGCACGAAAGTGTGAAATACAACGCACTCAGTAATTTGAAATGCACTAAATTCGGCTTCATTTTCGGCTCGTAATCAGTGATTTATAAACAAAGGAAATAAGATCAATCTGACGCTAGCAGACACAAGAATATTAGTAGTAATTATGTACAATGAACTACCACCGGGTATAGCATCCATTAAATAGTTTTATTTGTAATTAGATCAAGTTCATAGCATAGCATGGCTTTGGTGCAATGGTTGTAGCTTTTAATGGCACGGAATAATAAATAAGGTAATCATGAAAACTGTCCATGTGTGATGGAATGAAAAATCATTTATGTCATTGATAAATTATTCATAGTTCATCGGGGCAGATGTGTTATGCAATTGTTGATATTGCAATGACTAGCGGATATGAATAGAACAATGGTTGTTGCCGATTGTCTTTTTCGCTCTACTCCAAAAATCGCATTGATAATGTATTGATTTAATTTTGCATCAAGTTCGTACTCGTACTATGCGCACTCTAGAACTTAGAAAACAATAGTTGATGGGAATATTGTGAATCTTACTATTTTCTCCCATTTTAATGATCAAATTGCATTTATGCAACTGCATAAGGCTTGAATTTTCAATTTTTGTGAAAAAATCAATGTAGGTATGTAAGTATGTATAAGCTATAGTAATAATACATATTTCAATTTAAAAAAATAATATTGAAATTTATTCATTTAAATACGTTGTAAACATAAGTTAAGTTGTACATATATTACGCTCCCATGTAACATTGAAACCGGAATTAAAGAAGAGTTCCTGCAGTATTAATGTTGCAATTATTCATCCTTTACTGGATGAACAAGGAGGACTCCTCCAATCGGATGGCTCAAAAACATTTTAATTGAAATGAAGGGTATGCCAGTCTCCGTCTCATTCCCTCTCGTTCCATTCCCTCTTGACTGTTCTAATTGTTTAACTTTCTTCAAATATTCCAACAAGCTAAATTCGACCCTTCCAAGCGGGTCATCGATAGCATAGATTGGGTTCACCCAGGATTCATCCTGGTCTTTCACAAAAAATCGCAGCGTCTGTATATATTACATGTTACAATATACATATTACGTCAATGTTTTTATCCTCGACTCGTGCTATGTATTACATAGGTATGTATGTATCTGTAGCATTAATATTCTTGAATGTTATATTCTGTTGCCAACCTGATCTGTCCCATTGATATAGGAATACTGGAAAACCTCGTCCCATTCTGGATTCAGTGTGTTCACTTTTGTTGATGTGGATCCCAGGTAATGCCAGTGGCGATGCCGGTCCAACTGACGTCGCGTGCCTGAAAATACCATAACGTAGGGATCACTGGGTCCATCCAAATCGCTGTTAGGAAGATTCCTTTGAAAAAGTAGATGTTAACATAATTGCATGATTGACTATTTAAAAGGTCAGACTAACGAGCTTTCTTGCTGCGGTAATGAGCAGCGGATCTTTCTATATACTTACTTGGCAGAAAGCTTGAATCTTATAGTTTCTCCTTCGAACTGAGCATTACCCAAAATTAGTAAACATGAAAGGATTACAACCAACAAACAGGGTTTGTTCACCAGCCTAATCAGCGATGTTTGCAGTTTCATTTTTCAACTGGGGCACCCAAAACAGTTACTACTTTTCTACGAAAGGAAATGGAATGCGTATGTGTACATGAAAAAGAAATTACGCTGTATTTATTGGATACGGTGAAATATGGTTCAAGAAAAACATTTTCCGTGTAAGGTAAATCAATACATTAATTTTGAGAATATGTAAGTAGCATTCGCTTAATGATAACATGTTGGGAGCAAAAACAAATACAAACAAAACAACAAATCTAAAGGTTATCCCTTGTGTAAACATAACAAAATGCAATTATATTATCGTGATGAATATCGCTATAATTAATGTATTTGGGCTAATACACAATGCCACACATTCTCTGTACGCAAAAGCAATACTCTGGTAATTTAGAAGAAGGAGAAATGGTACCTGCCACTCATGATGACGTAATCTTTCCTCTTTTACTAACACACTGTTGCTTCGAGTGATTGGCATAAGTAATACGGGTCTGGTACATGGAAAACTACTACGAATATTCATCCCCAAATGGAAAATGGCGGAGGTTATTGACACGTACGTATTCTAAGAAATGCAGTACATGGTATTTCCTACGCATTTTAGTGTAAACCAAGAACCTATTTTCATGTAGCTATCCAAGTAAATGTTACTTTGTGCATGTAATATCTACGATGAACAGTTGTAGTGGCAAGTAATTCATATCTAGGTAATCTTAATTCCGTCGTGCATGTTCAGACATGTGCACAATTTGTTGAATGCTTAAAAGGTAATGGTAATAAGTAATTTAAGTTACTCCCATCCAGCTTGAGATATGGATAAATAAGTGAAAGGGTGTGTGAGCAAAATTATTTTAGATTTATTAACGTTGGTCGGCTGCAAGTACATCCCGTTAAACATTTGTTATTTCAAACTAATTAAAATAAATCAGGTTGTGGTTTCTTTTCTTTGAAAAGGTGCTTCAATACAAAAACAGCCGACGCTCGAGGAGATCGTTTTTTCTTGGAATTTGAGAAATCCACATGAAATAAGCCGTATGATATCCTAGAAGCAAAATAAAATTTCATTCGTAAGCTTATGTATCTCAGAATTGTACACGTACAATTAATAAATTATTGTGGTAGCATCATAATTTAATTTAAATAGTAGAATAAATGCTTACGTGAATCCAGAGTCCCATTCCCAGCAGTCCATTAGCCTTCCAGGAAAGTACCCCTTTACGTTGCATCCGTCCTGAATAGTTGCTTCCAAGATGCTCCTTCCGACGTGATTAAAATATTGAGCTCTGTCTATGTCCATCATTTGGGAAGGCGATGCCAGATGGGGTCCAGTGCAAAACACAATAACTTCTGGATTTCCGTAGTCAGTTTGCATAATATTAAGCAAGTTCCGCATAGTCATTGAGGACGAAGATTCTTTGCAAGTCTGGTGGTGAGTAAATTTCCTCGATTCCAAGTTAACGTTTATCTCTGGTGTGAATTCGAGAGCGACAAAGTCAAAAGATCCTTTTAACGCTGACTCCCATCCTTCTTGAATTAACGTAGAAAAGCATTGCATATAATTTTCCGTTGTCTCTGAGAGATAACGCGGATACTTTCCATGAACAAGCGGATACATAATACGACCTAATTGCTGCGATACACTGGTCTCCTCATCACTAGAACTACAGCTTAATGAAATTCCAACTTTTCCACACTGTTTGTGCTTGAATCTCCTTTCATACAGCCGATACACTGCTGCGTGAGCTTTAAGGAGATTTGTGAGAGCAAGATAGGCACCTTTACAGCCGAGGGACAAATTGGGCGGATGAAGGCCAATGGCATAACTATTCCAAGAATGAGTCCACGGTTGAGACACTGTTATCCACTGTTGCACACGATCACCAAACTTGGCAAAACAAAGTTTTGCATATGACTCAAATGCTAGAATTAACTTTTTATTCATCCAGCCCCCTGCGTATTTCTGGAGAAGAGGAAGGGGTATATCCCAATCTGATATTGTAACAATTGGCTCCACACCATTCTCGAGAAGCGTGTTAAGCAAGTCATCATAATAATCTAGTCCTTTCTGGTTGATAAATCTTGTGGTGCCGTCTGGAAGAATACGAGACCAACTCAGTGTGAAGCTGTAACTATTTGCCTGAATATAAAATTAAAGAAAGTCATTTCAAAATACACAAGACAACGTGGCACTCATCAAATGAGAGAAATCAGTACAAATTATTTACGACCATCATTTCATAAATAATCAGTTCACACTTTGGTCGACCAACTTACATTTATAGATTTTAGCATGAACACGTCTTCCTCAAATTTATGGTATGAATCGCAAGTTTCATCTGCGGTACTCCTATCAGAAATATTTTTTGGGTGAGATTGTGAAAATTCGTCCCACATAGAGGTTCCTTTTCCTGAGAAGAAAGATAGTTTCAAATGTCAGAAAATGTAGCTGAAAGTAATGTACACTAGAATCAGGATAAAAGTTTAAATGACTAAATTACCATCATCGTTTCCTCTTCCTTCAATTTGTTGAGCTAATGTAGACGTTCCGAATTTGAAATCGGGTGGGAACTGAATACTTTCTTCATCCAACATGTCCTTGATTGATACCTTTTTAAAATAAAACCATTCCACATTTAATTAAAACTGATATATTTTTAAAATGTAGATTATATGAAAATATAGTAATTTCTGGAGACTAACATGCATGTTGATGTCGATCCTATTAAGACAATTAAGTGATAATTAGCTGGATGCACTTTAATAAAAACAGTGAGAGACCATTTCCTCACACTTTCGTTTCACTGCAAAACAACAACTAAGAAGACGCCGCATTTGGTCATTTCGTTTTATAGAAAGGGTGTCTATGCAAAAAAGCACATTGATCGTGCAAGTCCAATATTTTGATGTGCCAGTTCTGTGGATACGTTGTTTTTGTTATTTCACGAGACATTGTCGACGTCATCGTGCACATGAGAGTGCTCATGGGGTAGTCCCAAGAAAAACGCATGAGTAGGCTGAGGCTTAGAAATTGCTTAGTTGTTTCTTGCAATTTCAGCGCAAGCCTCATTCCCAATTCCAATATTCCGATCGTTCAGCAGCATGTAATACCATACATACACAATAAGTAGTAATAAACCAAGCTAGCTCGTTCTCTGAACCGGTAGATTAGCAATATTTTTCTGCAGTAATTTTCCTATGTAGTTCTACTTGATCGCTAGTGTGACTAGACATTGGACCGGTTTATGTTTATGCAAGCCATGCCATTCACCCACAAACTCACATCATCTTTCTGCACTATCGCATGTGTACGCTTACAGCCATTATTCGTTCTCATAATCTCCTCTACTCTCGACTATACTTGGGCTTCATTCTTTGAAGTTACGTTGTGGATATCTAATTAAGAGTTCTGTGGTTGTTAAAAGTTGAAGTATACAAAGCAAATACAGTGTTGTTTGTTATGCTTTTCCCCAACATAATAGTGACGTCAGCATTGATTCAACTCATAGAAATTTGTTCGCTATTAACATAAATGTCACAGTCGTCACAAAACGCTGTGATGTTTGATTCAAACAGTTCGATATATTTCATACAAACCATTTTTGCCTTGAACTATTATCGAAAATAAAACACGAGAGTTTGAAATAAACTAGACATTACTAGACAAAAAACGGAAAAGTAGTAAGCTATCATTTAGAAATTTTAAACGTGTCATATTACCCGTAACATGTTTGTTTTATAGCCACTTGAAGTATAGTTTAAATGAGCTAAGTATGTATGCTTATGAGTCACGACGGACGTACGGAAGAAACAGACATACTTAATCAAAATCAACAGTAGCCATTACATCTGGTAAATTCCGTGTGGTTGCTTATTATGCTACTTGCGCTACCAACAACTTGCCAACCAGTTCTCTGGCATGCATACATAATAAGTTTGGCCTTTTTTATGTCATCTTCATTTTCATGATCGTCACACCAGACATTCCAGTTTTTTAATGGACAGTTCTTAGAATACCCTGTGTTTTTCACGTTTCGGTTGCATGTTTACTCCTGCGCGTTGAAATGCACTCTACATTATAACAGGGGTTTTCTGGCTAATTTTTACGCATAATATAACGGTGACGTGAAATCTACATATAGTCGTTGGTGACCCTTGACCCTTTATCCAGTCTTTTTACAAAAACAATTACATGTCAAGAAATGTAAGCAATAGCGATTAAGAATTCATTGTGAATAAAATCATAGAGCTCTCTGTTTAACGGTGAATATAGGTATGTATGTTAGTATAAAAGCCAACAAAATAAGTAAAAGTAAAATACGGTTGACGTAATTTCATGCATCATATAATATTTGTCCTAACTTTGTTGGGGTGTTCCTTCTGAAATTGGTATTCAACTGCACTGACGTTGAGAAAATGAGGAATACATGAAAACTTGATGCTGCATGCGTACAATTGATTTTTCTAATCCGTTAGAAGGCATCTCTGAAGTTCCAGGATACCTATTTGTAAATAATGATGTGCCATACAAAGCCTAGACTTTGATCTATACTACTAGACAAGTTTCGGTTCTTGTGGCAGTCAAGGTTAACAGACAGGTACTAGGTGCAAACATGATATTATTATATATGTTCTCGTTTATACAACTGATCAAGAGGTATCATTATTAGGGCCATTAACTTTGAATGACGTAAAGTGCTTCGTGTACCCAGTGAGAAAGACCCGTCGTATTGATGATGACATGATAAAATCATAACCAAGTATTATTGCTTTGACAGAACAGTGACAAAATGTTAAGAAAACGACAAACAGTGCATACCTAGTATCGTTTTATTTACCAAGAAGATAACAATATCGTTCATTAATTAACAGGCAAATAGGAACTCTGGATCATGCATTCACTTAAAGTAAATCAAATACTTTTGAAGTTAAAATAAAGATTGAAAATATTTACATACATGCATACATATTCTACGGATCGAATTGCACGTCTGAACTTGACGTAGTTATGTACGTATGAATTATGTTCAACTGGAAGATTCCGGAATGAAACCATTATTCTTGAAAATTGTCCCAATGTACTTGGCGGAGCCCTTCAAGGTTCTTGTCATGTTCGAACTACTTTTATCCGTTTGAACGATTCCAAAACCAATTCTGTTTAGAAAATCAAAACATTTCCAACATATGATAAGGAAGCAGAAGGTTCTTGATATTTTTATACAGATACTTACGTGTATCCTGACATCCATTCGTACACATCTAGCAGACTCCATCCAATGTAGCCAACAACGTTACAACCGTCTTCCTTTACCGATTTCAATACTGCATTTAGAGAATGCTTAAAAAACTCTTGTCTCTGCACATCATCCAGGCGATCATCACATGCACTGCAACCAGTTTCAGTGACCATGAGCGTGGGATTTCCATACGTCTTGGATACCCAATTAAGACAGCCTCGTATTCCCGCAGGAGCAAAATCTTGCCATGGAGCACCGCATCGAACCCACTTTGGATCGTGTGCACGGTAAACTTGCATGTCTTGATTCCACCCAGGAATGTCCGGTGAAAAGAATGGAATTTTAAAGGCAGGTTCCCATTTTGATGGCCGCTTGCTTTCATCGCTTCGATCCTTGACAAGTTCGGCATTGTAATAATTCACCCCAATAAAGTCAAAGGAACCTGGCGATAAATATAACATAAATGCCATTGGAAATTGCTCAAATAATTTGCCAAATGCACATAAGTACTTGAACTGATTACCTTTCAGCTTTTCCGACCATTCCGGTTTGAATTCAGGTAAGCGTGACTTTTCCCTCCCTTCCGCTCTACTACGGCTATCAATCAAGTCCCTCATTACTTTTGGGTACTTGCCGTAAAACAAAGGATCAAGAATCCATCCCATCTAAAAGGTACCCGTCAATACTCTTATTATAACGGTTTGCTATACAATGTAACATATAACGTTGTATTTTATCATTGTTAGCACACCCTAAACAGAAAAGCTCGATTTGCAGCTTCAATGTCAGCCGAAGATTCCTTATCATCAGGAATATAGTAGGATGTATCCACACTAATGCCAATAACCCCACCCTGTTCTTTCTTAAATTCTTTTTCATAAATTCGATATGCTTGAGCATGCGCCATTAATTGATTGTGAATATATCTATACGGCGCCTCCAAAGGTTCTTTAATAGATGGAGCAAAGTCTGCGTGATAATATCCCATCATGCCCGAAATATACGGCTCGTTTAGTGTTGTCCATCGCTTGACCCTATCTCCAAATGTTTGAAAGCAAAATTTTGCGTACTCGGCAAATATGTCAACTATTTCCTCATTTAACCAACCGTCAATGTCTTGTAAGGCTTGAGGTAAATCCCAATGATAAATGGTTATCTAAGAATAAACAGAAGGGCATATTAAGAGAGCATACTCAATCATTCTCACCAAAATTTCTCATTTTATCAGTCATTGGGAATTACCATTGGCTGAATCCCATTTTTCAGGAGTTCGTTGATTAGAGAATTGTAGTAGTCAACTCCGGCCTGGTTTATTTTATCTACTCGCCCAGTTGGTAGGATTCTGGCCCAAGACAGAGAAAATCTGTACGCGGTGGCCTGTGTTCAGCCAAAAATGCATAATTTTATGTGAACAAAGTAGTAAAACAATATTTCATGTCACCGTGTTAAAAATATCTGGAATATACTCGTAAAAATAAGTAAATGTGAATGTGTAACTCGTGCAAAACTTTTCACGTACCCCGATAGCCTTTAACATTTGTACATCTTGCTTGTAATGATGATAAGAATCCAATGCCACGTCCCCTGTTGACCCATCCATAATCATGTGGTTCTTTTCTCTCACAAATGTGTCCCAAATGTTCATTCCTTTGCCTGCGTTGTATAATCAGAAACTATTGTATACTTGTATAATTAATACAAAGAATTAAAACTCTTTCAAAATTACCATCTTCATTCCATGCTCCTTCACACTGATACGATGCTGTTCCCATTCCGAAAAGAAATCCTTTAGGAAAGGTGCCGTATAGCAATTCGCCATCATCCACAGAAACGCTTGCCATCGTGCTTATTGTTAGTAAGTACAAATTTGCAAAAATGTGTCAAAACTCAATGCACCAACAAAGGGAATATAGGTATATATATTTTATCTAGTCACTGGGAGTAAAGGCTCACGTAATATTTAGCAGACCTAATATTGCAATGAAAATTAAAGTCAGGAGTTCACAAAGAGTTCACTGTTCGCGTACAGTAGCCAACTCTTTCTGTTGGCCGTCTGGTCTGTGAGTTGATGGATAACGGTTGATGAACAAATCATTGACAAATGTTCGGTCCGACCTTTTCAAAGAGGCATGGGCAATGGTTGATAAAGAGCATAATCATAACCCCATTATTGTATGTAAACGCTGTAGATAATTGCAAAAAACATTGATGTGAAGTGTGAACATTTGTAAAGACGCTACTTGAAGCACTGCGGCTATAACTCTTTTCATCTTTGTCCTTCAGCAAAATTTTACAAGGTTGTCACAAGGGTAGCTTCTCATTCTCTCAGTAGCTTCTTGTGTTTACTTGTACGCAATAAATATAAAATCTTCGGTTTCATTCAGACATGTATGCATATACATGTGCAGATTTGCATTGATCATTAGGTATACTATCGTCATGTACTTTGAACATAAATTCACCCAAAGGCAAATTGCAATCCACTTCAAAGCATCAATTTCATTGTGCTCTGAACAGTGTAGTATCACAATTAGTGTACCGGACTCATGTATATCCATTGCACACGATTAGCGTATAATGTGCACTTCTATGTTGCCAGCCAATTAGTACAATCTTTTCTCGTCCTGTCATTCTTATCCATGATATTTCTGGTTATATTGCACGTGTCTATGTCATTGACATCAATTACGGGTAAATAAACCTTCGAGACCGTCATATTTGTCCACCAGCCGGCTGAACTGAAAATTTGATGCCGATGAAATTTATTAAAGTTTCTGAATACACGATCTAGATGTGGTGATTGATGATGTGATTAACGATAATTTCATTTGCTCAGAAGTGGATGATATACGTACACATATGTATATAAGAGATACCCCCTGATAAATATATTTTATTTAAATTCTTATTCGATTCCATACTTAATGGGACACCCCTATCATTATTTCCAAAGATAATGAGCGACAAAACTACCAGCTTTTTAAAGGTAAAGTTAATAAATAAATTCCACCCCACATAATTCTCCCTTAAAGACCCCTAATTCTGGCATTTCCTCGTTCTTCCTCGAAAGCTGCTACTTTGTGGTAAGCCATGACATCTTTTACCATTGACCTCACAGCAGCAAACGTTTCTTCTCCACTGGGAATAATTTGATCTAAGAACAAAATAAGGTTACACATTTTCTGTACAAAATGCTCCAATGAATGCTGTTTAGGATTATTGATTGCTTCAAAATGGAGGCTTACTTGGAGGAAGCAAAAATCCAACTTTGCCTGTATCTCTGAGTTCGTAGCAATACGCAAATTTTATTTCGGCAATTCCTTTCGCAAAATCTTCGCTACCTAAATATTCAAATTAGTTATTATTATAATGAAAAGGTCCGTATTGATTGATTTCTTTTTTATTCGGATTCTTTCTTAATTTTTGCCATCCTTACCCCCAGCAGCAGCGTATAAAAGATCCGGAGAGGATCCTGTCTGGTATTCTGTACCGTGCACTGCCTGCAGTGCTCTTGCGGCATTGTCGGCAACCAACATGAGTTCCTCTTTGTCGTCAATTGGAACCTCATCGTAACTGATATTCAAAAATGTATGAATTCAAACAAGTAGATAAAATGAAAAGTATACGGATGAAAAGTACGGTGATTACCCCCAAGGCGTGAAGATCATTTGTGAATAGGAGTGAAATGTTGAGAATAATTTGATTTGTTCTCTTCGGTCAAAAATATAGTCCTGTGTGCTTTTAACTTCAGGTTCCGAAGCAGCATTTGGACCTCTGTAAATCTATTGAGTGGAAAATTAAGCTTGGTTTTTTTGTCTTGTGCACCACCATAAAATAATCGTAATTGATTGGTGTTGTAAAATACCTGACTGCAGGGGTTATTGGAAGTTCCTTTTCCACCCCATTTGTAAGACCAGTTCCTATTTGGATCTGTGCCGACACTGGAAAGTACGTTTTAAATTGTGAACTTGTATGAAATTAAGCAAATCTGTATATGGAAAACATAAACGCAGCAAGCTACCATGTAGCAAAGTGGCGGAGCTGCGCCGTCGTTAACCAAAACAGTCTACTGACTACTTCTCTGACAAGTAATCGTCTGTCGAAAACAGAATGAAAGTATTCCAATCCGTTTACAAATTAGAACATAATAACAAAACCACAGTTAATGCCATTCAACGGTAACCGTTACCATTAAAACTCGTTCAGATATCTTCACAGAAGAATCAGGGGAGTCGAATGATATACTACTTGCCGTATGTGACCTTTACAAATTTCAAAACCGTAACGGTTTCGAACGGTCAGCGTTGACCGTTACATCCTCCAAGCTTGTCACATAAATTGCTTGTGCTGAGAAGTCGTTTGTCGAAAACAGAAATCGAATATTCCATACCGCTTAAGCAGGAGAGCATAAAATATAAAATTTGAAATCGTCGTTACCGTTAAACAGTAGCCGTTAGGTCCAAGCCGACCTTAGATCCATGTGTTATGGTAGTAGACAATTCGAATGTTATGCCACTTGCCATATTATGTTACCATTTTAAAAAATGACCTTATAACGGTTTCTAACGGTTACCGTTGACCTATGTTTCAAAAGCACGCTGGACGCTTCTTCTGATCAGTTATCCGTTCCCGAAAACAGATTTAAAAAAAAGTCTAACCGTTTTTGAGTTAGAGCGCGGGCAGACAGACGGACGGACATACTGATCTTAGTAAGTGACTACGCAACTTAATAATTCGAATTAATAAGTGGCGGAGCCACTTACTAAGATCGGTATGTCCGTCCGTCTGCCCGCGCTCTAACTCAAAAACGGTTAGACTTTTTTTTTAAATCTGTTTTCGGGAACGGATAACTGATCAGAAGAAGCGTCCAGCGTGCTTTTGAAACATAGGTCAACGGTAACCGTTAGAAACCGTTATAAGGTCATTTTTTAAAATGGTAACATAATATGGCAAGTGGCATAACATTCGAATTGTCTACTACCATAACACATGGATCTAAGGTCGGCTTGGACCTAACGGCTACTGTTTAACGGTAACGACGATTTCAAATTTTATATTTTATGCTCTCCTGCTTAAGCGGTATGGAATATTCGATTTCTGTTTTCGACAAACGACTTCTCAGCACAAGCAATTTATGTGACAAGCTTGGAGGATGTAACGGTCAACGCTGACCGTTCGAAACCGTTACGGTTTTGAAATTTGTAAAGGTCACATACGGCAAGTAGTATATCATTCGACTCCCCTGATTCTTCTGTGAAGATATCTGAACGAGTTTTAATGGTAACGGTTACCGTTGAATGGCATTAACTGTGGTTTTGTTATTATGTTCTAATTTGTAAACGGATTGGAATACTTTCATTCTGTTTTCGACAGACGATTACTTGTCAGAGAAGTAGTCAGTAGACTGTTTTGGTTAACGACGGCGCAGCTCCGCCACTTTGCTACAAGGTAGCTTGCTGCGTTTATTCGTAATTCGTATGTACCATCCAAAAGCACTAGCCAAGAATCCGCTATTTCCGCTACGTGTCTTCCTCCACATTCTGTCAATCTGTGTGTACTCGTATCCGTCTATTGAACAGAGTGTAAAGATTTTTATCGAATAATCAATAGCATTGTTTGGTATAATTCTCTGTTGGAATTGTAAGGATTATCTAGCTAAATACCAGGATTCAGATTGGGGTTTATGTACCAGTCAACTTCACTAACATATTTGTAGTTCGGGTTGCTCTCCCCTTCCGCACCAATTTCAATCAGCTCGTTGGCTATAAAAGAGACGGTTGCTGGAGAAATCTAGCGTGTCCAAATTCATATTATGTGGGTTCATTAAGCAATTAACTTTTTAGTTACGGAAATTGTGATTATTCATGACGTGTTACATACCCATTCGCCTGTATGTACATATGTGAGGGTTGTTTCAGTATTAAAAAATCACAAAGAAAAATGTAGTATTAAAAGAAAACTTCTATATATTTTATATGTTGCCTCTTGTCTGTCTGCTAAGTAATGTGTAGCTGAGCGCTTACGAGCATGAATTCCACCGTCGAGCCAAACGGCCGGTTTCGTTCCATTACCACCTGTGGAAATTTTAATGACTTTAAGATTTCTCCCTTCAGTACTCTTTCCATAGTTTTCGGTTTGGATAAACTGGGGATATTCTTGAGCTTTGGAGTCCATCCAGCTTTGGATCTTTATATAATACAAACAAGAATATAAAATGCGCTTTTGCATTTTAAATGCCAGAGAATTGATTATTGAGAAATCGAACCGTTTCCAATCTCTGATACGCGTCCCAGTTCATGTCCGAAGAAAGTCTTCGTTGATTGCTGCTCCTTTCATCGGAAATGGATGTCTCCAAATCCTTCACCGTAACTTCATATGGGATGCTTAATGTGCGGAACAAAGTTTTCAAGGTGACGAGTTGTTCTGGGCAGACCACAAGATCGGTCGGATTGTCCTTGGTTGGAGGTGTCAGAAAATCCAAAGTATTTGTTAAAAAGATTCCATTAAGCGTGTTGAACGCTCTGGTGGTGTTTAAGTTTATTCTCAAAATTTGGTATCTATATCGGAAAAGTATAGGTAAAGTTTAGGTAAATATATCTCAATTCATTCTGCTACAATTCTATACTGTGCTTTTATTTTTCTCCCTATTTACCCGTCGTAGGTTTTTCGTCCTCCAGTCAAAGTAGAGAAAAGGCAGGCTAGGGTGGGCAGCACTAACGCAACCGGATTTTGCTCGGCTGCAAGCCCATCAACGTCCAACCACCGTTCCATTTTCCAGCCGAAATTCTAGCTTCCAAACAATCCTGGCAAATCCTAGCAAACTTCTTACCTAACATCCACTGTCCCAAACAGTCTGATTCTTTCTGGCGTTTATTCGTATTCTTAAATCTCACATCCTGTCATTCTTGGTGATTTGTCCACATATGCAGTGGATCATTCATTAACATCATACAAACATAAATGCTATTTATTCTATTTCATAATTATACAGAACAACAGATGCAACGCATGTTTAGTTTGAGCTAAACGTGCAATTACAATAATTAATTGGTGCTAAACCGGATGAGTAAACAACAGATTGGCATTGGTATGTTATGTCATAATTTTCTAGGTGCAAAACCTCATTTCGCAGACACTGGTCATTAGTATTCATGTGCAGCTTCAAATTCCGCAGAACTATGATAAATAGTCATCATTAAACAGTTTTATGCTTTGTACTTTCCTCGATACTAAAACAATGAAGAAGATGGCCATGTCAAATTTCTTAGTACTAGTATGTAAGTCTGGCCATGAACTTCGGAGCAGCTTTAGCTAATTATCAGTAACACTGTCGTCGATTGTCGGAAAACGAAGAAATAAGCATAATTTGGAATTAATTTTTACTTTGACTCTGCCTTCATACCTCTAAAGTTTAATAACAAATCTACAAATGGAAAATTCCAAAGATGATCTTGCATTTTAAAAATCTTTGTTATTGCCGATGATATGGGTTTTTGTGATCCAAAACATCTTGAAAGGTTGGACCCACTCGGAAAGAGTTGTAAAAGTAAGACGTTGACCATGTGTACAATTTTTCGTTTAATTTGCCGACAGGGAGGTAATTGAGTACTGATTATTTTACATAAATCATGGGTCAAGCAAGACATTGACTGTGTGCTGTATCATTTGTCCGCTTTGCTTTATGATATCTGTCACCTGTTGCCTGTTAATGTAACTGTCATGAAAGAACATTCTTTTGATGTTTTTATTTGCAACCTTTTACCAGTAGCTTCTGTAAATAGTTTGTTAATACGTATTATAATACACGTAATAATATTACTTAGAAAATTTCCCTCTCACAAAATGTTTTTTAATTCAACAGATAGATAATGACTGTAATTGAATTTAAGCCGTCTGTAGCAATTGAGTGTTATAAATAAAATCATAAGTCATCAAAGTAGAATTTTATATCCTAAATCAATATAATATCAAATATCACTAATGCATTTTTTAGTATTTACTTATTATACTAATGAGCGAGGACAATAATTTATTTTTATAGTCCAAACACGGATATAAATTATATACGAAACACTACAGACGAGACGTTGTATTCATTTATCTGACATACATATCTGGCGTTTATAGGTTTATTTAATGATAAAAAATATGAATGGAAGGTTTGCTGCTGCTGGAGCAGAATGATATGATAACGATAAGAACAAAACATGCCTCATGCAATACACTTAACAATGCTTGGCTTACAAAACTATTAAAAGTAAATACAGGAACTTTCGTCGTGAAGCCATTCGGCACCATGAGGAGTGCACTCCAGTTATTATTTATATAATTTTGAGGAAATTCTTTTTGTAAATTAAAGCACCATAATCTGCGACTTTGAATCTAACCAAAACTTTGAAAATCATCATCATCGCTTTGAAAACCATTTGCTTGTAGAATCAATCCCCGTTTCCTCAAAGTTCATGTTCTTATTTCTTAAAAATTGAACGATGCGTGATGCGTAGAAATATTATTTATTCATTCATGTTGATGAAGAAATGCTTGCCAAGTATAAATACAAATAAACGAGCTTATAAATAAAACGTTTACCGCGGCTGTATTTGTTTTACTGTTTGACTTTTTCAGTTGCCTTTCTCGAAATGACATCTTTGACGAGGATTGAGAGAAGTTGCTCACTACCACAAAGGCTAAACATGCAACGACACAAAAAGGTTAAGAGTTGTCTCTTGTCTGGTGCTTTACATTTGGGAGATACTGGAGCAGATTTGTTTTGTTATTTATTTTCTCGACAACTATATTCGTTCTGAGAAAATCTGTGTGTGCTTACCTAAATACATGTATACCTACTTGACAAAATATTAAAAAATGAAATGCGTTGGAACAAACATGCTTTTTTAACATTGTCTTATTTTCCTTGATGACGATGTGTGTTTTAATCTTAATCATTACATACCATAATGTCATCTCTTGGCATTAACTTATGATGATGGTTATAATGATCAACATGCCCTCGTGCTTCTTCATTTATACTGTTTGTTGAAATTGCTGAATCTGTAATAATCATCATATTATCATTATCTTTTACGCGCAAACAAGTTCAGTGTTCAGTTGTCTATATAATATACCATAGTCGGGAATGCGCTTCAAATTAATACACACAGTTACTCTGTCCACTTGTTCCATCGTATCTAATCAAAAACTCTGCTGTCAATAGACAATGTACATCTTGCTTCACACAGTAATTGTGGGCGACTTTTGCTGATTTTCAAAATAGCAAGTGGTTTTTCATTTTAAATTAAAGTGAAATGGCCACTACATGATTCATTTTAATATTGGCTGGTGACAAGGAAAGCTCACAAATGGACGACTGGAAATAGAAATATTTTAGTAGGAATAAGCAATTTGTGAATTCGTAAATAGTAGTTTATTTAGAGGCTAACTTTGTTCGTTAGTGCACCCGTATTAAATGATCTGTTCATCTACAAATATTTAGTTAGTTCATATTTCACGGTAGTTTAGTTTATAGCACAATGAAGAAATATATTTCTCCCTGTTTTCTGTTATTCGGTGTGCTGACTTTAGCAGCGTCAATCTTCTTAGGGTATTACCTGGTACCACACAAAGTCTTTGAAAATGTTATGGAGGTGGGAACAATAAGAGAGTCTATACAATCAATCAATATTTTATAAGTCAAAATGTGAGTATTTAATGCTTAAACGAATTGATTCTAATGTCAATCGTTCTGCTGGCCCAAATTACAGAAATCCAGAATCGTGAGAGGAAATGCAAGGTTTCAGAAATGGGAAGTTATTCCTGTACCGCTTTTTCAAAAGATTTACTTTTTTAATGTTACGAATCCAGAAGAAGTTGTGAAAGGAGGAAAGCCCATTCTTCAGGAAATTGGACCCTACGTATACCAGTGAGTCGACCATAATAATGAAGTTCTAATTTTACTTCTTAAATGTATGATTGCTCATTACATGGTTTTATAGAATATATTACCATTTATGTAATCTTGTAAAATATATTTTTCAATTTTCCACAAACTGTAATAATTATGCATCATTGAATTTTTGACCTTATTTTAGATATACATTATAATTTTAGAAAAGGATGAATGATGACAAATCATAATTTGGGAAACGAAATTGTATTAATTCTGTGGCATATTTTGGACATTTGTTTTTTAAGGCAGGGGCAAAAATTACAAGGCATTTAATTCAATAGCGGTTAGTCAACGGCTGTTACAGTAACACAAATGAAACGGCGTTGAAAACTTTATTAGGATTAACATTAATTTATGACTGCCAAAATATTTTGCCAGGTTTGCCGTGTTTTATTGCCATTGTTTGTGCGTTTCCTAAAACTCTTTGTTGTCCCTTTGTATGTATGTGAATGTGAATACAATATGTCAATTGTGCAGATGTAATCAGATTAGTATTAGTAAACCATAATTTATATTTAAACTTAGCATTTACGGTGCATAATAGTGTTGTGTCTTAATCATACGTGTCACAAAAGCATGCACTTTGTCCACCATTTGAGTCATAAAAACAGCTTCAGTCACTTCATTCTTTGTTCTGTGTTTTCCCACATCCTCATTTGATGTGAGTTTATAAAAATAGGTACACGTACCCGTACGCGTTTTTGCTGAACAACATCATGAGTAATTTTACTAGGTGCATGCTTTGTTCTGGTGTAAAGACGGAAGCACCATGATCACTTTGATGATCTTTGGAATGTTTGGAACGATATAATGATCATCTAAATGAACTTTCGGATTCTACAATATTGAAGCATTGCAATTTGCAATATATTTATTTACATATTTATCGTTTCATCTTCTACATTCTTTAACTTTCTTATTGTTTAATGTCGCTATAATTAACTTAAAAGAAATGCATTGAATTGAATGAAAATATATATTGCATGAAATAAAAATAGGTACATAAGTACTGAGGTAGGTACGTATAAAAAATGTGCTAAGGCTGCACAATTGGTTTACCTATTTCGAGCTAAAAGATAAAATATACAAATAAGATTACCGGTATTGATATTGATTGTGGTATTATGGTTTATTTGCACGAATGATGTTGTTTACTTTTCCGGATTTCAGACAAAAGCGACGCAAATTTGACATCGTTTTCAACGAGCAGAACGACACAATTTTTTACAAAGAACGTACCCATTATTTCTTCCGCTCAGATTTATCAAACGGATTGGAATCTGATAGGCTCACAACCATCAATATTCCTTATTTGGTAAATCAAATGTGACAATGTGATATTTGTTCATTGTTCATATATGATTATTTATATAACATCAAGAATTGCGATGCTAGTATTTAGACTAATTGTACTTCATTCGTAATATTTAACAATAATTCTTGAAACTAACAGGGGACCACGACAAAGGCAGCTGCAATGAATGCAATGACCCGTTACGTGATTACAGACATCTTATCAAATTTTCCTGATATGCAACTGTATGTTAACTTGACTGTTGGGGAATTCCTCTTCAAGGGGTACTACCTTCCGTTCATGAAAGAGCTTTCAGAACTTCGTGGAGAAGAAATACTTCCAAATAACACGTTTGGAATTTATTACGGGGTAAACAATTATGCAAAAGAATTAATGCAAAAGAAAGTGGGAAGATTATGGACGGACATTAATTCTGCATTTTAGAAAAACGGCACAGACCAAGGGCGGTTTGAAATCTACTCTGGAGTAATGGAGCCAACCAAGTTTGGAAATCTTGTCACGTGGAACGGGAAGTCTGATTTGGACTGGTGGGATAACGATTATTGTAATCGTCTCAACGGAAGCGACGGTGCTATATTCCCACCTTTCTCCACAAAAGAGAGAACTTTTGCCTTGTTTATTCCAGGGCTTTGTAGATCATTCCGATTTGCCTTTGAAACTGATGGAATTGATGTTAAGGGCATTCCTGTACTTAAATTTTCAATTCCTCCCAGTTTCTTTGAAAGCGCTAAAACTAATCCCGATAACCGATGCTACTGTTCTAATCCAGGAGAAGATTATAAAAATTGTCCTGAAGATGGAGTTTTCCAATTGGCTGGTTGCGGAAAGGGTAAGAGTGTTAATTACAATTTTAAATTATTTCATGATTGTTGTGGCTTGGATGACGATCGAAGGTTTTCATCTTGATGTATTTTAAAATCAAATAGGAGTAATGATGCTATCACAGCCTCATTTTTACCAAGGATCTAAAGTATTTTTAAACCAATCTGTGGGTCTTAGCCCTGACGTTAAACGGCACGAAATGGCTATCTACATCGAATCGGTAATTGCAATGAAAAACAAATTCAAAGTATTTAAATATAATATTTGTTTGGATTACGAGTAATTGTTATTTCTAAGCTATTTTCATTCTTCATACTCTTATATTTTTACTTACAGTATACTTCAGTTTCTGCAAAGATCAACATGAGATTTCAAATGAATGTCGACTTAAAACCCAACAAATTTTTCAGACCTTTAAAGAAAGTTCCAAAAATGGTTCACCCTCTGTTTTGGATTGATCAGGTATAAAAAACTATTATTAGATATATTTTGTATTAGTGAATAATAAAAACACTAATTGCATGCCTATTACCGTTCAGAGTTTGGAAATGCCGGATGATGCAGCGACAACAATTAGAGAAAAACTGTACGGAACAGTAGAAAAGGCCAATTTAATAACTCATGTCGGCATTATCGTTGGTGGTGTCCTCATAGTTCTTTCCTTCCTACTTTTCTTCCTTTGTTCGTCTAAAGTTTCTGCTCAAGATGTGCAAGATAAAATAGGTAAGCAAACATTTCTAATACTGTTCGGTTAATCTCACAGTCACCGGTAATATTTAATGACATGACATTATTTTTACTTGTGTTTCAATTCTATCCCAAAGACGGTGTCTCATATCACCCCCAAGGAACGCTTCCTAACGGGAAAGTCGCATTTAATGCTGCGACTATGAATGGAAATGCAACGAGCAATCAGAGCAACTATAACCATTATCAGGGGCTTAAAATAGATACTGCATTGGAACTCAGCCCACTCCTCAAGAATGATAATGACTTACCATCAAACCAGGAAGAGTCATCATTAGGGTCAAGTTTTCAAGACACGAAGATAAATGCAGATAATCATAGTGGCTTCCCTACAAGTAACAACAGTCTGCATCACCAGCAGCAGCAGTCACCCCAATCACTGCAACTTAACTCCATCACACGACGAGACTCTCGTCTGAGCCCTTTCCCGTCTGCGGCAGACTACTCCAGCTCCCTTTCTATTGCAGCAGATAATACTCCGAAAGAACTTGTTGAGGCTACTTCTTCGTATGAAAATCTATGAGACTGAGTTTCCTTTTATGAACGAAAATGTTTAAAAAATATAATATTAATGGCGAGCTCAAGCTCCCACTGTGTGACTCTGTGACTCTCTTTTATGCTTTCAATAAGAATGCACCTTACATTTAGGTATATAATATGTGTTTTTTGATTTTGACCAAGTAAATATCAAGGGTCTTTATAGGAATGATGTGCCAAATGAACTGTGATTGTTGTTTAAAATATATGCTTTCCAACGTTAGTATTTATGTGTTATGTATATAGAATAGTTATACAGTACTTCTACATGGATGTACAATGTCCATCGATGTTGTTAATACTTGCCTATTCAATGATACAGTAAATTTTTATACACAAAACTGTATTTAGGAAGTAGTAATTTACTTGGTAGCTCAAATGAAAAACAGGAGTTAGATGGGAGTGGAAAAATTTAATTAGGTCTGCAGAAAAGTACTCAGGTTAGATATAGAGGGACGAAAATGAAATTAGCCCTTTTATTGCTGATTTGCTCATAATAAGTTTAAGCATCATGATAGTTAGTCTAAGGAATTTCTTACTTATTGAAAACGGAATTCCATGTAGCCTTTTTATATCTTGATATTAACCGCGACATCTGTATCAGTACAAGATTATGGTTTTCCATAATTTTCAATGTTAACGAAAACTGAAAACCATGCATGCAGAGATAATAAACTGTTAAAGCGTATTTTTACTGTAAGCACAACAGAAATTTCTTTTTATGGTTTTTAAGCGTTGTATCTAAAGTGAAATAAAAATTTCTACATAAACTGCCCTATTTATGTATCTTACTTAAATTACCCTATCTTACATTCATGCGAGTAGTAAGTTATGAATGTTGATTTGATTGATTAACATATTATTTATAAATATATACAGCTTCAAACCTTCAATAAAACCACATGCACATGGATATATATTACTACTGCTCATAAATCGTAACCTGCAGCTGGATAGTAGTTTGACATTCGTATTACACACAACTCTTGATTTCTTGAAAGGTTTAAAATAATTTACAATTCCTAGTGTCGTTTTATCTTATAATGTAACTGTGATTCTCTCACTCGTGATTTTATGATTTCTGCTGCGTGATCACCACTTTTGGTTTCGTTTTAATTTATTTAATATTTTACATACCTATATCAAGTTACACAGGAAAACGATATACCGTATTTCCGGAATTTATAGCCCGGCTAAAATTTCAAATTCGAAACTTTTTCTGCCTATCCTGTAATGTATAAGCTCCCTATCCTTTCCATGTTAAAGGGAGGCTATAATTATAGGAAGGCTATAAATAAAGGGAGGCCATAAATTCCGGAAATACGGTAAGTTTAATATAAATGATGAGGGTAGTCTTATCAGGAGACTTTAAATACTCCTCATGACCTTGATTTATTAAAAACTATAACTCAATTTCAGTCTGTATGGAAAAGGGTCGATTAACTCTCCAGTCTCGTAAAAAGAAATCATTCACATGCAAAGTATCACACTCTCTCCTTTACTTACTTAATTCCATCATCACAGATTAAGGCTTAATTCATGGACAATCAAAGTCTTTGTTGCATTTTCCCTTCCGTCATCCTTTGCGCACCCCAGCAGAATAGAAAACACACGCAACTAACTACGTGTTACATAAATATTCCCATGAAGTGATATTTCGCTTCAAAAAGTCCCTTCTTGAAATAAAGAAAAATCCATTTCATCCGGCTTTAAGGTACATATTATCGTGCAGTTAACTACGTTGTCACAAAGTCCCAAGAACCCATTGAACTTACTTTATAAATACTTATAAGCAATGAACAACTACACCAACATTAGTATGTATGAGACGAGGAGAATATCATTCCGATGCCACAATATGGGTCATCTTAATGATGTTGTTGTAAGAGCTTAATCATTGAAGTTCCGAACCATAGCTTAATGTATTCAGACTTTATCCGAGAATGTATGCCAGAATTAGAGTTTATGCTTTCGGTCTGCCTGTATTCGTCAATTTGGAACTTTATATTCGTATAGTCCTAGTCAGCAATAATAGTTTGTTGATGCTTTTCAAGTAGCTATTACGTGCATGCTTTCATTATTCCCCCTTTACTACGAGAATATTTACTAACATCACGCCTTGTGAAGTTTGGAACAGTTACAAAAGCACACCAGCGCCAACTCTTGATTCTACTGTATTTTACATTTGCGTCATTACATGCCCTAGAGAAACTTGACGCATGACAGCATTTTAGCCTATTTTACATCAATGGCAGATGTACTTTCAATGACAATAAGTACCTAGGTACGTATGGATTATGAATGTTGAAAGTTAATGACAATTTTTTACAAACGCATTTTATATGTTGCGACACACGACCAGTCAGTTTTATTTTATTTTTTCAAGAAAATGAAACGATGACAAGAGTGTGTATGTACGTCTAGACGATGAGTAAGGTTTATTGAAATTAATTCAAATTCAAACTTCTGATATGAAAATCTAGAAAATGGTTTTGCTGACGATCCCCTCTTAAAAACTTCATGTTTTAGCGTCCGTTGAATGCAACGTGGTTTGCATCAAACTCGAGGAACACAACTCCATAGCTAGGTTCAACAAGAGTACAATATTTCCATCCCATTCCTGTCCCATGTTTCCAATCTTCCATTATTGTTATCGAGAATCCTGCTGCCAAAACTACCAACAACTTCAGAGAACAACAATCTATAGGGAGAGATCCACTAAGCATCTCATATTGCTTCCCTTTTCATTTCCAATTTCTCTCTTACCACCACACAATACCGACACACAGCAGCACTGTGAGAATATGTGTGTGGTAAGATCATTATTTTACACGTTTTGTATGTTTTGTCTGTTTGCCAGTCGATGGCAAAGTGCGTTGCCTCTTTCCTCAGCCAACATTCTCGTGGGATATTGTGAGTGAGTGAGGGATCTTATTCATTTCCCCGTGTCTGCGTTGCGTACTACAGCCGAATGTGCCGTGCTCTCCTTTTTCACTTGAGCACTGTGTATTTTTGTTCATGAAAAAAATATCCGTTTTCTTTCAACGAATCTCACTCTTATGATCACACTGAACTCCATTTTGAACACGCACGCACAATAAAAGTAAGTGTACCGCTGTGAGTAGTACTGTTACTGTGTGTATAGCACTGCACACAGAGCGTTCAGTATTTTTTACGTTGGATACTGGATACGGTATTGTCTGGAATTTTACAACTCATTCGCATTCATAAGTAAGCCTGGCTTAAGCTTCAGAGTTATTTCAGTCCCCTTCATTCATTCACGTTGTTGACGTGCTGTTCCGTTTTCATATAGTTCATGCGTCGATGTCCAATTCCAAATCGTAAAAGGGTGATTAGCGATAGGGATACTTGTCCTAAAAGAACAGAGCTCAGAACTTTAATAGGTAGCTACAACTTGCCTCAATATTTTTATGCAGTCTTTCTGCCTGTCATATCCATCTCACACGCACACACGAAGTCGGACTCTCCAGTTTTCCTTTCTTAGTCACTAGAGTCCGAGTGGTGTGTAAAATCCCATGTTATAGCACACTTATAAACTAGCTAGTGACATATGGACTGAAAACAAAACAACCAAACAAAGTCATGTACTATAATTGCATTATGCAACATAAACAACAACAGCGTGGTGAGTGAACGATAGATAGAATAGATTTTTTCTCTTGTTGTTTTCATGCTACTCTGTCTGACAGATCCATTCAAGTATATGATTATAGTAGATTGGGAGAATGTGAAAGTAGGTTTACATCAAGGCGATAGCGTGATCATGAATGAAGTTATTTCGTACACAAGGATTGGATAGAGAGTAGTGGTTCAGAAAACTGCTAAATAAAACTGTAGCATCATTCGCGCAGATTTCCATCAATAGTCGATAGTATAGTCAAGTCTTGCTTGCACACACGCTTATCATGAACAGTTTAATCCATAGTGGCATGTTGTGCATGAGACACAATAACATTATAAAGCTGTTTGTAATGTAGCAAATTCTAAAGAATTAAAGAAAGTAAGCTGGCTCCTATTTCTTACCATTTGGTAAATGTACTGGTGGCTAAAAAGCGTACATGGAATTTTAAATTTTAGACTAGCACACAGACTTTCTATCAGGAAATACAGTTTAGCTGTTGTGCTCCAAAAAGAAAGGAGTGTCTAATTATAGGATCTTATAACTGTTCATATTGTTGATATTTTCAGGTTTGGATGGTTAAATACGATAATCATTTTCTCGTGACCGGTGAACATACCAACACACGCAGTTTTCAAGTGGTATCGATGATATAATCATAAAAACACAGTCCAGAGTATTCAGTGTGGTGATAATAATAATTCAGCATTGAACGTACACCTTTGCATTGGACTGGTGGAACTACAATACAGTGTGTGTGGAAGATCGTGGTGGTGAGCTTCACTCGAGGCGGCGGCACCATTATTATCGGTGTATCTGAGGAGTCTCTAGTCAGTTGGATCTTAAACGCGAGCAAGGAAAGAAAGAGAAAGTTTACGAGTGAGTATAGCTGAAGCAGAGAGCAGCTTTGTTTTCTTCATTTTTTACCAAGAAGCTTGCAGACGAGCTTCAAGATGACATCAAAGCTATCGGTAGGATTGTTAGCAGCCGGTGTGCTTCTAGCGGCTGGTGCGCTCATTTTTGGTTGGTTTGCATTTCCGTCAATAATCCACGGAAAAATTTCTCAGGTAAGAATTTTGGTCTTTGTTTCTAGTTTGTAGCGTAGTGGTCAGTTCTGTGCTGCGGTTTAGGCAATTCATTTTATATTGCATCCATCTACATGCATTATTTTTACCACACTACTTACAAGGCTACTTGTTAGCAGGCTATCAAGTCAAGTGGAATAATTTAAGTGAGGAAAAGTGCATTTTTTGGGAAGTCATATAATTTATGATTTCTGCAGCATTATTATTTGTTACCTAGTTTGTAATAGGCATTGCATCAAATAGATAATAATTATTGTATCAAAGCCCTTGTATTTAAGTATTGTATTGTTAAGTCGTACAATAAACTCAATTCAGCAATAAAAACATTTGTCAATGGCATGCTTAGCGTTTGAATAGTACATTGATTTTCACACAATAACAATGAAAAGTAACAGTGAGAGAGGAGGATGTGGCAAGGCCGATGGAAGAAATATAATTGCACAATACAGGAAAATGCATTCTTCACGCAGATTGATTTCATTCAAGTTGCATCATTGCTTTACTTTTTGATAATTTCCAATATTTTTAATCGAACTAAGCTGCTTCAAAGTACAGAATCACAGCATCCACAGTAGAATTGAGTTTTGAAAGGTCACGTCACACGCCCATATCATATCAGATTTTGTTAATCAAAAACAGAAATTAGGTGAGGAAACCTCGTTCATATCAGTGTTCAGTACAATTCATTTACATGCAAGCATACCGATACCTTAACTAACTAAACCTAACATTTTAACATTTCTTATCAATAACTCCTTTAATACCTTGGTCCAGCCAGAAGAGCTTATATTTTCACATGTTGTCTGTCTGTCTATTCTAAGTAACTTGACATTGAAAACTGTTGGGATGATGATGGATGATAACCTCTTGTAGGCTAAAAGTATTTATGCTGGAATTCACTGCAGTGGAATGAGGAATTAGTACTAATTTAGTACAACATGAGTACACAGACATGTATGTATGTAGGTAGTTGGGTTTCCACTGTTTAGGTTAATATCTTGAACTTTGTACATGTTGAGATACAAAATGACGTTCTGATGAACTGGTCGGTGGCACCAAACTGACCAAACTCTAGACATATTAGTCAGTCAATTGTGCAAAGCTCAAAGTATAAAAAGTAAAAGTGACGAACAAGCCAACGTGCAAAACTCTTGGTACACGTGCATCTGCTGCACTGCTTTGTGCTGCGAGCAAGACTTCCTCTTTTGTCTTTTGTAGAAAATTCCACTCGATCACTTAGTCAGAGATGTCATTTTGCTTTTGCATTATGCATAGTTGCTGAACTTTGGAGTGTTGATTTCCAAACAATTTTCTGAATTGGTGAATACACAGGTAGTGTTATGTTTTAAAAGTATAGGGCAAAGCTTTAAATGTGTCAATCCTTTCCTATTCCTTTGCATAAAGTTTTCATTATTTCTTCCAAAAACGTTGAAGGAAACATTGTATTCATTTTCATTTGTCGTTGTTCTTTGTCTTTATTTCACCAACTTGCAAAGTTGCAGAAATCCATCTCAATGTTGCAATTTCAATCGCCAAGCATTTTGTATCATCATGACCGGAAAGCATGATGTGAAAATAAAGGAAATGGGAGTGTTATGATTCATCAATAAAGTATAAAGATAATTTTTCCTAGTTGTCCATGCTTTCATTCAGATTACCTTACTCCTTCGTCTTTTCATTGTCAGACTCAGCAAGTTTTACACAAAGAAGTGCACATACATTTTATTAAGTTGTAAGTTAACGTTTTAAGCACACGATAGATTCACATTGTGCTAAGTCAGTGGCTCGGTGGGTAGAAATATCAACATATCCCAGCTTAAGAAGAGGAGGCAATAAAATCAGATGCGTCATCTCAATTAAAGATAAAATAAAGTCATGTGATTTGCATATTAGTTGGTTCTTCGATGACTCTGCCATGTTTTGTTCTTTTGTAAGTTATTATAAGCGTAGGAAATCTTCATATTCTACGAGTTCATAAATATAATATGTAGTTGATGCAAGTATGATTACTAGTTCAATGTGGTAATGCGCCGGCCTGTGATAATCAGTACAAAACGTATTGTAGAATAGTAGCTGTTGCTGCTGAATTCGTGCATTGATGCAGATGCAACTACATCATCCAGTCATATAAAATAAATGATTATTTTTAAATTGTTGAATGTGCCAAAGCGGCCATATAATATTACCAAAATCACCATTAAGTTATAAAAATCAGCATCATCGGCTTTTCTTCTGAAACGTTTTGAAGATTTGCATCTGTCATCGATAAGAAGGAAACGTTATGTCATTTCCAAGACTTATCATAAAACCATGTCATAATGGAAAAATAAATAATTGCACAATTTACGATGAGTATTTGATGATTCAGCTTGAGAAAATGAGTTCCAGGAAGCCCCAGACATGTAAATGTGAAACTGCTCTGCTGAATCCGCAGCAAAGGTCTCTGTCCTTTTAGATGTGAAATGTACATTTGCTTTATGTGTGATAATATGACGATAAGGAGTAAAGACACTATGTAGGTGTACTAACGTAGGGTACCTATCATCCAAAATGCATGAACAAGCAACGGATGTGTACCCACTCACACACCTCCAAAACCCTTGGCTAGGATTGGTCCAAAAGATCACGCGAGAATAACTAGCAATGCAATCTACAGTTGTAAAATCGATTCTCTTTTTGTCGGGAAACTGTGTTGCAACTGCATGTACCGAGCTAGATGTACCGTTCCCGTTATCCAACATAGCAGGAACAAGGAACAACGCATGGCATATTCCTGAATAAATATGCGTGACTTTCTGAAAGAATACGGAAGCCGTTCAATAGAATGGAATATGGTCACAATTTCAACGAAAGAGGAAGCCTAGAGAACATGAAATGCCAAATAAAAAGGTTTAATTGAAATGGTTGAGGGAACGAAATAAGAGTTTGCCGATCGGATAATGCTGTTTTCTAATGTTTTTTTTCAATGTAGTACATGCTTTAATATGTTTTTAGTCATTTTAATTTAATCATAATGCATGTATTTCATATAGAATTATTATTGCAAATATTAGATTTCAAATAAAAAAGGGAAACATTTGTGGACTTGTATGCCATTTCTCCAGCTCGTCATAACTCTTTGGAAGTATTTAGAAATATGTTATTTGAATATGAAGTTGTGCCGCAAAAGATGATATATTTTTTTAATTGGGTTATTATTACTGAAAAGTGCACATTGCATAGCGCAAATATTTAGTGGATTATTTTGTGAACAGAAAGGAGAAACATACGAAATTCTGCGTGCATAGTTTAGGAGCGACTTATGTTTAAGCTTAAGCTGCAGCTTTGTCAGTGTTTGCAAGAGCGTATTATCATAATATAATTGAATGATTGATATTTTTTATATAATCCTTTGTATTTATGCCTGAATCCTTTCAAACTCTTCGTATGGAAACTACACGAGATACATAAATTGTAACTTTGTTATTCGGAATAGTAATTTGTTTGGTTTGGTTATTTAACACTCGACATGTAATATGGTAAACGGGCTCGTACTCCTAACCTTGTGTCGATTCGATTGGCTGTCTGTCATGTATCTGTCTCCTGTCACTATACGACAAAGTAGTTGTCTGTATTTTTACGCTCGCCGCATGCACTCTATACTCAATAGGGTGGAAAAATATGTAGACATTTGCGGCCTGTGTGCGAAGAGCAAACAATCAAATGGGATGAAATAAAACATTAATATTTTTCCCGGTGGAGGTTTTCGATACTTACCTGCTTATTGTTGATAATAAGGATAACTGATTGAAACACGAGTAAAGTTCCGCAACTCTGAATACCTTTTTGTTATTCGGGGCGGATTGAGAAAACTTGCCAACAGATAATTGCATGAAGTAATAAAGTGTTTATAACAATAGAATAATATATTATTTAGGTATGCACAAAATAGCAATACGAACTTTGCCATTCCTTTTTTCACATATTTAAACAAACGTAACAAACATTTGCCTTTCTAGGAACCGCCCCTTACCCTCATTATGGTGTTAAACTTGAGATTCAGCTGCGTGTGCAAAAAAGTCGTTGCACATATATTTAATTTATTATATACCCATATTTTGGTGGATGCATTCGAAAAATGTCAGTATGAAACCTTGGCCAACAGGCATGTTGGTCTTTCTGCAATTTAGTAGTGAGTCTGGTGAGTAGCATGTAATTTAATGTTTGACGAAATAAAAAGTCTATGGCACGACTGTAACAGGAATGATGTAGGTACGGGTACAAACTTCACCTCAGTTTGTAGCAATTAGTCTGATTGTTTGCATGAATCATCCATACATGAAACATGACATGACATAAATTGTGGTCCTTACAACAAGTACCAGTATCCGTCCAAAAAATCCTGAAGAGTTGGCCTTTACTAGAACTTTACCATCTATTATCATCTGAAAAACTTTTATTCCATGGCAGACTATTTTTATTTTACGATACGATGTATATTTTAGTTAAATGCATTGCATTTTTTATTTCATTTCTGGCATATTATGGACGAATGGATAATCGAAAATAAGGCAGTGGAGTGTCGACCTGATAATCTGCATTCGATTTTTGCGTTGTTGAATGAATTTATGATTTTAATGACGGTAGTAGTAATGTTTGATGTCATGATCTTGCTTTCTCTCAGAGAATTCTTACTCTGTCAGTGACACCAGAACGCCCGCGTGCATCATAGATCTCGGAAATTAGTTTTAAAACGCAAAAGAGGAAATCAAAAATACACATGATTTTAAAACCTACGTACAACTGTACTACGTATATTATTTTGTTTTCGTTATTATTTGTGTACCTAAATACGTCATACTGTCACACCACCGCCAGTACTCGGGGACCGAAACTAATGCTTTTATCATACATCTTGGAAGGAACAAAGTACAAAGTAGACGCAACAAATAACATGCACTTGAAATAGAATATGAAAATGTTTCAAAACCGTTCTAGGTCAACCGATGATTGCATTGGCATGCGAAAACATATTTTGGAATGCAACGAAGGCCAGCCAAAAAATAATACTTACCTACATGTGTGTACGTCATTTTAGCATATCAACATAGGTATGTATAATATTATAAAAGAGTCCGTATGCGGGATGTCTGTTGTGTAATTATAACAGTTCATAATGAGAAGTGGACTATGAGTTGAGTACTTCTTGAGGTTTTCAGTCTAACCAGATCCTAGTTGTAAATCTTCTCAAGATATCTGCTTTTCTTAACTTATTTGACATCGATCCCTCGCGTCAAAACTCAAGAGTTTGTGTGGATATAGAGGAGGGTAAAAATAGACTGAAAAATTACAGTCCTTGTACTTTACCTTGTTTGGCTTTTGGACAGTCTACTTTGTCCACAGTACTCAATCCAAAACGATGTATGCCTTTTTATTGGTTATGAACAGTTTATTTAATAATTGATCGATTGCTGCCATCCATCATCATCCCAAGTATTTTATAAACAATGTAGAATAACTGAAGTCGCCGTTAAAATACATTATGTTGTCTTGTTATATTCGTCTGGAAATTCGCATAGGTATGTAGTTTTCAGGAATGTTTCAAAAACTTTGGACTTTCGACATTACATAAACATTTCACTTACCATCACTAGAAGAGTTTTATCGTTAAAAATCAACAAGGTCATCATGAAACAGTCTTTCTCATAATAATATACAGTTGTGATTTAATTGTTTATTCATTTAGTTATTAATTTACGGTTAAAGTAAAAGTGTGCATACAAACTTATATAGTGTCGCTTTTTTGTTCTTTTTACAGCAAATTCGACTGGTGGAAGGAGGCGATACATGGAAGAAATGGGAAAATATCCCTATTCCTATTTTTATGAAAATTCACATTTTTAACATTACCAATCCATGGGCTGTGCAGTATCGGGGAGATAAGCCCATTTTGGAGGAAGTCGGTCCTTACGTTTATCAGTAAGTGATATTTAAGCTTCCACGTTTCCCCTCGTACGATACGGAAACAGCTATTGGATAATCTTAAACCAACCTAACCCATTTATGTGCTTGGCTAAACTCTAAACTGCATGTTTTTATTTTACTCACTAGACAAAAGAGAATCAAGACTGATATCGAAGTTAACGAGGAGAATGATTCCGTGTTTTATCGCCAACCAATTTATTACCACTTCCGTGCGGATATGACCACTGGCTCTCTTGATGATGTCATTTCAATTGTGAACCTTCCTTACGTTGTAAGGGTTTCTCGATAAAGTACAATTTATTTGTAATGTGGATTATTGACAAGGGTTCATTCATTGCAAATGTTAACGTTTGATTTCAGGGTTTAACAGCAAAAGCAGAGCGAGAGGGTGGAGCCGCCAGATACGTTATTCAGCAAATGTTCCAAGAGGACGAGTTTAAACACGTTCAGCCATTTGTCAATATCACTGTTGACGAGTTCCTATTCAAAGGACAATTTATTCCGTACATTCAGCATTTATCCGAATTGAAGGGAGAAATACTTTTGCCTAACCACACATTCGGAATTTACTACAATGTAAGTTATAAAATTAATTGTCATGCCCAAGTAAATGCAACGCACTAATATTACGTTTGTAAAATCAATCTAATTTAATCTGCGTATTTTTGCGTTTGAGTAGAAGAACGGTACAAATAACGACTTAATGGAAGTCTACTCTGGGGTACAAGATTCGTCAAAGTTTGGAGTTATCGCCAGCTGGAACAACCAAACCAATCTTACTTTTTGGAATGATAATCAGTATTGCAATATGATAAATGGAAGTGACGGAGCCTTGTTTCCTCCTTTTGTTACGCGAGACAGGGTTCTCCCAATTTTCAGTGCTGACCTGTGCAGATCATTGTATCTAACATACGACAGCGACACTGAAGTGCATGGCTTGCAAGGATACCGCTTCACACTACCACAGAGTTTACTGGAAGATCCTAGACTCAATAAGGAAAACGAATGCTTTTGTACATATCGAGGGGGGGATGATTTCAAAAACTGTCCCAAACGAGGAGCTTATCAATTAGAATCGTGCCGGAAAGGTAGAAATGCTTGTAATGAAAAGTTTAATTCCTTGTGTAGATAAAAATCAACAAACATTCATGTTTTTGTTCGTAGGAACTCCTTTGGTTGTTTCTCTTCCACATTTTCTGGACGGATCTGACGAAATGAGAAATGAAAGCGAAGGACTGAATCCCCAAAGAGAGCTTCATGAGACAGTGATCACTCTTGAGCCTGTATGACTTCATGAAAATTATTCGAATTAAAAAAAAATCATATCAAATGTTCTCTAAACTTTAACTTGTCTTTGTACTTTGAAGAATACTGGAGTTTTACTGAGGGCCCATAAACGGATTCAAATGAACATTCAGCTTAGATCGACCAAGAAATTCCGACCGCTAAAATTTGTTCCTGACATGACCCTCCCAATTTTCTGGGTTGATGAGGTAAATCTTGTTTTTGAAACTTATTTTTTGGAGAAACGTAAAAACTATTATATTAAACTATTGTTTCGTCATTTTAACTTTGCCAGTCTGCTGAATTGACTGAGGCCAGTGCTGACCGAATTAAGTCAAAACTAATCAAACCACAAAAGATCGTCGGAACTGCCATGTGGGTGATCTTCGCTATCGGTTGTGTGCTCATAATCGCTGGTTTACTCAATATCATTCGTACAAGTCGACAGGATCGTTCCAAGAATTTGGATGGATTCAGATAGTTATTTTTTTAATATAAATTTTGGAGACCAACGGTTAATTATTGTAGTAAAAATTTGAAGCATATTTTTGTCACTCTGTAGACTAATTTTTGTGCTAAGATCTAGTACATTTGAATGCCACTTCCTCGTCCGCATATTTAAAAAATATGCTATTCGTAATTCTGTTGTTATTATTAATTACATTCTCTGTCAACTTTTAATTATCCATTATTATTAATTAATGTACATATGTTTCGTGGCGTGACTGATAAACTTCAAGTCAATATTAATTGTTCAATATCAAATTAGGCGTGTAACGCAGATAAGAATTTCGGTAGGATAGTAATTTATGCTTAATCTTGTTTACGTCATGTTATGCTTATAATATATGTATTATATTTCAGCATGACACTTTTGTCATCCTAATTGTTAGCTTGATTCTTTAATTTCATTGTTAGCTTAATAGATTTTTGTGATACGTGTAATTAGTGCTACCAACAAATATTATTTCTCAAATTAATGATTATGCATACCTAGGTATATGCATTACATCATACTATATTGTTATTGTTATACTGTGGTCTTCATTTGCGGTAGTATTGTCGCGTGCGATCAAAACGTACTTTTACATTACACTATTAATATAATTTCTGGATTTTGTTCTCAACTTATTATTAGTGTTATCGATGTGGATTAGCACATAAAAGTTTATTGTAATTACAATTACACGCTGCTCATGTAACAACCAAGTCGTGTTTTGCATATTATTAGGCCATTAATTCTCTTGTGCCAAAATGGGAAGCTATGTGAAAACCATTTAATAGTCATTGTAAAAATAAGCGTATTTGCCATAAATAAAAATGGAAAAAACTTCTGAACCAAAAACCTTCAAACCCGTTTGTTCCTGGAATTTATTTTTAACCTGGGTCAAATTATAGAGAAAATAATGTAATTGCATATAATCTGATACCGTAATGCAATTGGAACATTCAAGATTATTGAAACCATTATAATATAAATATTGACAAAGACTAATGACTCACTCAACTGATATGAACGCTCCCCCAGTTATTGCGTTAGAATTACGTAGCAGATGGATAAGCAACAGCATGTATTGCACATGGACTTTGACATTTTGTCTGCACGTCTATTGGAAACCGTCCAAGAGGCAGTAAATAAATCCTATTGATTGATGATCGATAACGGTGTGTTGATGAACACCTCAACAGAAGACAATGTAAGACAACCCGTTTCAGTGAAATATGACTAGTATCGTCAATACCTATAATATCGATGCTTATTTTCAGCTACATACTTATTTGCGAGTTAAATCTTGAAGGATTTCTTACAGTTATATAAATTATTTATTAGTGAGGAGACAGGATACTGATTGATATGATTTGCTTACCAACATGTAACGAAAAAGCCATACTATGTATTTTTGTATTTTAATATTACGACAGCTTTGTTTTCATTTAAAGAGAATCTTGTTTTGTTTTAATTTTCATGCCTTGATGGAATGTTTCATGTGAACGTATCTAAGCGGACTTTGCCCTTGCATGCATCATGTTTTTGGATCTGATGCATTCTTCAAGAAACCATGCATGATCTCCAAGAAAGTGATATACCAATCAGGAAAAGACGTGAGCTAACAAATGCTGCCTTACCCACAAATGGTGATTGGGTTGAGCATGTTTAAGGATTCATGAATGAATTCTCTAGTCAATCATTAAACTTAAAGACAATAAATAGTTTGTTTTAACTGTATATTTATTAGGCTGATTCCAAACAGAAATGTCACATTGGGGCATACTGACGATGACATTTGATGTTATGCTATGAACAGTAGTGATGATAAGTTTGTTCATGAAATAAAATGAACTCTCTCTTGCTCATCAAACATGTTGTACATACGCATAATATGTAATAGCATAAACAGTCAGTTGAATTCATTAAAAGGCTGTGAACATCAAAACTATTACATTACACTTCCTACAAACAATGGATAATAAAATCATTTAAAACTTCATTTTTATTTATGTGGAGAGAAGTAGGTTGCTGGAACGTTTTTACGGTTACTCCGTTTTAGTATGTAGCTATTGCAGCCCCAACCTGTAGAAAGTTACGAATACGTGACAATTTAATGATAGGATGGATAGGATGTAGGACGTGGAAAAATTACGGCAATTAATAGAAACAGAATACTTATGAAAACACCCAAGCAGGTCAATTTTCAGTTCAGTCCACTTCTTCATTAAAATGTAACTGGTGTTCCAATGTCCAGAAGGTCAGTAAGCTAGTGCATGTGCCCTTGATCCCCACTTATCAATGGTCAACTACTATATTTTAAATTAACAAGCTTTTAATCATTGATAGTATCTTACATCAGTTGTTACGTGTTCTTTTTATTAATGTTATATTAAACTTGAGACCTATTTTTGTGGTTATCGGTTATCACTTTAAATTAAATTAAACATCTTATTCCCAAAAGATGGGTTGGACGAGTCAATATGTAATCGATAATAGTGACGTATACATGTATTTTTACTTACAATTTTGTACATTAAAACAGGAAAGACATTGGATTTTGGATTCGATGACATCCCAGACAGGGCAGGGCATGCAGTGCGTATGAACACACTCAATTACCTACCATGCATTACGATGTGGCTGATCAAATAACTAAGAATATTATGAAGATTTAATTAATTGCTTGGAGCCGATACTACCTGCACCCGATCAAAATCTTCTTACACATTATGGAGACTGGAGCCACTTATATCGTTCGTCAAAATTACTATTGAGTAAGAGGTCAAACAGTTAATGCCATACACATACATCATACGAAGTCTACTTGAATGATGACAGTTTAAATTACAGCGTGTGCACGCATTTCATGTAGCGTTCGACTTTGAAGAAACAAATGTTCAACTAACTGAACTTTAAAATGAATTCTTTATGCTTATAGTTTAGTAAGTGAAATGTGTCGCCAACATGTCAAGTAAAGTTAAGCAGTTAATGTACAACATAAAATAGCATCTTACACATTAAACGATATGTACTTCAACTCGCGAAGAAATGCTGGAATCTGTTCACATTAAGTTGCAGCACTTGTTATGATTGAACTCTACGTGTATTCCTCTACTGGAATACTTTCATGTAGGTGCAAGCACAACACGGAAAATATAAGGTAATAATATGAAATCAAATGAGATATGAATCGACCAAGAAATTGCATATATATTATTATGAACATGACATGATTTTTAAAAACTTCCCCTATGTACTCTAATGACACCTTCTACAGTCGAAAATCTTCATTACACAAATGAAATATTTCATACCGTTTTACTGCTATCAACCTGTGGTGCTAAAGTGCTAATAATGATCAATACGTGGAAGTACCAGTCACCAACCTATTCATCGTCATCAGTCATCGAGTCGTCAGTTCCACAAAGTGTGTCAAACATGACAAAGTAGTAATGCTTACTTTCCAGGAGAATTAGTTGCCACCTGTTTGCATTTTTACTCACATCAACTGCAGAGCTTTATCGATACACAGCCACAGTGTTTAGATCGGAGCACCTGCATTCGTGTGCAGTAGTAAATTATTTTTTAAAGAATGCTACATTCGACAATTAGTATCTACTTTTCTTCGACTCGCTGAATACAACGATTCTCATAACTTGAGTAAAGAATACTAGTTGACTTTTTTTACTTTTATCGTCTCCCTTCAAAATTATAGTATTAAATTGATAGGAAAGCAAAAAGCAATCACCATTCCGATATGCAAATTTCAAAAATAGTTCTTGGTGTTGGTGTCGCGCTTGCAGTTGTAGCTGTGGGCATAGGATTTGTGGTATTCCCACAACTTCTAAAACTCAAAATTAAATCGGTATGAAAATAATTAACTTGAAACATTAAATAAAAAGCTCCTTGTATACATCTTCTCCCAAAACCCTCAAATAACTTTGTCTTCCTCGTGTTATATTTACATAGCAAATTCGACTGGAAGAAGGTGGAGACTTGTTCTCTAGATGGGTGGACATTCCAGTTCCAATTTACATGAAAGTATATTTTTTCAACGTGACAAATCCCGATGAAGTGAAAGCTGGAGAAAAGCCGAAACTTGTAGAGATGGGACCCTATGTGTTTCAGTAAGAAAATTTATATTCTAATAACTCTGAATTTGCAAGTGTTGCAGCTACGGCTGCTATTTCAAAAATGCATTTCCATTTAAACAATTGATATTTTGGTTTGACTCATGCTGCTAGCACGTGAAATGAAGGGTAAAACAAATATTTTTCTAAAGATCATCTACATTTCCTCATAAAATATTTCAACTTATATAAAGTTCGCGGATGATGTTTAGAACTGAATGCTGATTTTCATAGTACTTTTTTAAAAATACATCTAAACTCTCTCAATAACAATCTGTTTCAATTGTTACATACATGTATTATATGTAAGATATATGCCTGTCATTTTAGACAAAAGCGACAAAGGGTTGTGGAAAACATAGATGTTGAAGAAGATACAATAGAATTCCGTCCAAAAATCACGTACTTTTTCCGAGAGGATATGTCCTCGGGAACTGAAAGTGATGTGATCACTCTAGTCGATATACCTTATGTGGTAGGTACAACAATAATAAACTGAAAGAAAAAGAAGATTAATCAATACTACTCTATCAATTTGCCTCCAACACGTGACTACATAAAAGACACGTGACTTTTTGCATTACAGAGCGTAGTTAGTACTGCCATGAAAATGTCCGCGTTTGGAAGATCCCTGGTTCGTGATATTAGCATAGAACATAACAAGGATCTATTTATGCAACGAACTGTAAGGGAGTTGACTTTCAAAGGATACTATGAACCCTTGATGAAGGACTTAGCTGATCTTAAGGGAGAAGAAGTGCTTCCAAATAATACCTTTGGTATCTACTATGGGGTAGGTGTTCCATTTCCATCACTTTTCATCATTATCATTAATCGGAAGGGCAGTTCAACTGCCGTAGTTGATTTGTGAAATGTTTTTCTTCCAAAAATGATTATTGTAATCTTTGACCATGTACCTATATGGAATTTCGCATTGTAAATTTCTAAAAATACTTTCATGCTTGTCACCTTTTTTATTAGAAAAATGGAACAGCGGGTGACCTTATGAAAATCTATTCTGGTGTGATGGACAACCCAATGTTTGGAGAAACAATTTCATGGAAAGGAAACGACGTTCTATCCTTTTGGGACACGGACTATTGCAACATGATAAATGGGAGTGATGGGAGTGTTTTTCCTCCTTTCGTCACCAGGGATCGGGTTCTCCGCATATTCAGTCCGGATATGTGTCGCTCAATTTACATGACATATCTGGAGGATGTGCAAGTACTCGGGGTACCAGGATACAGATTCATCACACCCAGATCCGTGCTAGAAGATCCCAGGATAAATCCAGAGAATGTGTGCTATTGCAAACGGGAAGAAGGAAAAGAAGAAGACTTGGATGTATGCTCAAAAGCTGGAGTGTTTTATCTTGCCCCATGCCGAAAAGGTTGTCAAACTATGTTGCATTTTCCCACTTGTTACTGCACGCTTCCTCTATTTTTACAGTTGGCATTTATGTATGTATGCCCTTTGTATTATTATAACACAATAATACTATAAACTAACGTTATAATTAATTATCTGTGAAAAGGTGCTCCGGTTGTCGTATCCTGGCCCCATTTTTATGATGGTGACGAATCTTACGTTCAACAGTCCATTGGACTTGAGCCAGAAAAGGATAAGCACGAAACGTTCATTGTTTTAGAGCCTGTAAGTTCCTCACATTGATTACTTCCGGTTGCCATTATTATAAACATAACGGGATATGTTGAATAGTCGTGGAATGTGTTCTCGGGAAATTAATGCTCAATGAGAGCAGTAGAGTACTGAGAAAAGCTTATTAGACAGCTCACTTTCTCTTTTACCGCATACTTTCTAGAACACTGGATCTTTGATAAAGGCCAGCAAACGCTTCCAAATTAATGTTGAGCTTAAGCCGACAAAAGTGTTTAAACCCATGAAGAAAGTACCCAACATGTTGATGCCCATCTTGTGGGCAGACGAGGTACGTAAAAGTTTTCTCCGAGTGGAGATTAAAATTACTACTGAATTAATCATGCTTATAATACAAACATTGTTCTTGCCTCGTGGAACATGCCTACTTCCTTGTTTGACTTAAACACGCTTAAATATTTTGCATTCCAGTCCGTTCAGCTAAATGAGGACAATGCCGCCATGATCAACAGGAAGTTGATGCGACCCGTGCAGATTGTGTCGATAGGCACTTGGGCTGTACTAGGCGTTGGCATGTTGGTTGTCCTAGTTGGATCTCTGTTGTTCTTTAGAGATAACAAAAAGTCTCAGTCATACAAGGGCTGAGCATGCCTTCAAAATTTTTTAAGACTTATACATGAAGACTACATACACACATACATCTGTTACTGGTCTTGTTCTGATTCTTTTGATGTAATACTGTAAGTTATTTGTTGCAACTGTAATTAGATTATCAAAGATATGAAATTTTAACTATATTTATGCTTGCATTAAAGTCAACCAAAGACAAGTCATGATTTTATTAGAAAGAAGGAGTTTTCTATTTTATTGAAATATAAACTGTAAATTGAGAATGTTGTTATTTTATTTTTAGTGACCATTATAATAATATTACGCAACCAATTTACTTAATAATGATAAGGCTGAATGAGAGATGAGTAAAAGTTTTTTAATTGACTAAATGTTGATTAAGATTGTATGTATTTCTTGCTTCATGTCCTGAAATTAATTATTATTTTATATAGCATTTTCCTGAAAGTTTCCAGGTTTTCACTGCCACCGTAATACACGTAATTTGTATAGTATATTGCATTGCATTATGAAAGTAGTCTTTTGATGTGGTATTTATAATGCTAACCAACATAAATATAAACCGTGTGCTTATATTTCAGCATTTAAACCGCAAACTGCGAAATTGAAACCCAAACAACAATTCAATAAGATATAATTATACTTCTAGGTTTACGCTCAACGAATATTACAGCATTGAGATAGAATGCCAGTGAGATTAAAAACACGTGGATACGACTGTGAAAATAGTTCTATCTTATTCCTCTACATCTGCGAGCATAATTCTGGAAGTACATAAAATTAGAATGCTTCAAATTGTTCAAATACTTTCGTTGAAAGTTGCTCGTTGCAAAATGATTTGGTGTATCATTATTGCAGTTACTACATTTCGCAAACAAAGGTATTATGAAAAAGTAGCTTCCCTTTCCCCTTTACTCTCCCACAGCACACAATACGGGATGGAAACGGGAAACTTTTTCATCAACTATGTTGCACAAGTAGACAATACAACAAAATTACCATTTCTCTGCTCCCTGCTTGTCGACTCCAAATATCACGTTACAGGTTTCATTTTCAAGTGACATTTGTTGTGCTATAAAATGTAAAGTGTGTTGAGCATCTGCTTCTGTAACAAGAAAAAATTGGCGAAATGCGAATCTCATGTTGGACAAAGTTTACTATGTATTCTTGACATGCATCAACAACAACAGTGGCACGTCGTTTCCAAACTTGCTGGAAACTGAAACTTGTATTGAATCCGAAGAGATGTTTGTTCCGTCTTGGTTTGGTATGGGTAGGTGAAAATACTGTCAAGTGGTGCATACGGATTGGCAAGTAAGTGTAAACAATATGGAAAATAAGGATTTCGTGTGACTTTGTTCAAGGACTGCAAATACCTCTGCTAAAACAGCTATACATATTTGAATTGAAAATCAAATCAATTCTGGGCTAAAACAACTAAACTCCCCGTTTTTCTTCTGTGAATTTAATTTCGTTTTATTTACACAAAAGTGTTTCTTTAATCCCTGCCTCTCATCTACACACACAACAAACAAAAAAGGACCGCTAAAAAAAGGGTTGTTATAAAAGAAAAGAAAGGAGAGAATACAAGAAACTTTTAATAATCCCGTAGAATCAAGGAACCATTTTTCTTAGCTAATAGGTACGTATATACGCGCGATTAAATCCTTTAAAACATTTTGGCTTTTTATAGAATGAAGCTAAATATATAGCCACTTTTTATCAAGGCGAAAAGGATTCAATAAGGGACTTTTGCGCACTTGTACTTACATCCAGTTTTTCGAATGTGAGCAGGCTACACTTCTATAAATGGAATGAAGCTAGAAAAGTGGAGGAAAGCAAATGAAATTTAAGAGAGGATACATAAAAATATATGCGATCATTAAAAGCTCGCTAATGAAACTTTTCACTTTGAAAGTATTTTTTGCTAAAGAGTTCGAGTGAAAAACGCAGTATCTTCTGTCAATGGAAATAATCTCGTTTACGTAGGCGTGTACTTGTGCTTGTATTATTGTACGTGTCGAGTTCAGAATAGAGGTGGCTTCCTATCATTCGTTTTTGGTGTCGCCTGTGTATATGCTGGTATATTACGCTACCTATTACCTATCATCCCTTTCCCATTACATTTATTATTGCTCATTCCTTTTATCTGATATTTTTAGCATTGCATTGTGATGAAATGATTTCATCGGTCGCTCCTTTGACTTATACCCTTTGACAGAATTTTGCACCTGCATTCAATAACATATTGAACAACATTGTTCGGTGCAGCGAGAATACTTTTTAGCAACTATGAGACTTTTACAGTATTGTGTTGTGGGATGAGATTATTTAACGGAAGAGTTGGTGCGGAGGCAGCTGTTATGTGTACTGGTTACCTACCTAAGCGAGTTCCCTGTTTCATTCTTTTACAAGTGCTGGGAAATCGCAAAAGTTTCAATTCGTTTCTTCAATGTCCATTAACTATGTACATAGGTATTTTAGTTAGATATATCCACTTTTCAAAATATGTGCCTATCCTGCATGTACATTGCAGTACTAGCCAACACGGCGCCAAAATCACTGGGCTTGTTACGAACAAAAAGGTTTGTGCAAAGTTCAGAGGTCAGCGGAATCAAAAGGAGTCATATATAGATCAAGCAGGGCAACAATGCTCTTTGTTGCAAAACTTCCAGTAGCTGTGATGCGGATAGCTACAGGCTATTTACATACTATAGAGCTCTATAGCTTCTTGAATAGAATCTCTGCAGTAGCGAATGTGGGCGAGTAATCATAAATAAAATCCATTCTTCAGGCTGACTGCGCTTGACAATCATGCATGAATTCAGATTTTCTCTGGTTGGGATACCCAAAGGACAAAGGTTTTAGTTTTAGTATACGGACGAAACTACGAGTTCTTTTCTAGGACAGTGCAAGTCTTTATATTCCAATTTTCACTACTTAAATCCTCTCTGCGTGGCTGGGAAAGGTTACTGGTGACTGAAAACCGCAGACAAGCCTGTCAGTATGTGATATACATTCAGATTTTCTCTCTATCAAAAATCCCCAAACACTGGAAAATGTTATGTACATAATTTATGCTTATTATTTCAGCATTTGTGAAATTCTAAGTCTTGCTCTATTGAATTGTCTAATGTGGCATGCAAGACGAAATGTTATTGCGGATTATGGTTTCTGTATAAAATCTGTGCAAATACACTTAAATTAGTAATCCATTTTTACATATATGTTGTATATATAAATGCATTATATTTTTATACAATATACAAACCAAGGTACAAATAAATATATCCCCGAAATCTTCCGTAATGCTTCCACTCCCTACTTTCACCGTCACCATGATCAGGATGACTAATAGAAACAAGTTTTGCCTGGCAATGAGAAATCAATACTTGTCGTTTTGATGTTGTATGTGTCCTTATTGCTTTTATCCTCTCAAGAAAACTTGTAGTGGCTGATTTACGGGCGACATGGTAAAAGGAAGCTTAACAATGTGGATCGGGTCAAATGCATCGAATGTTGTGGAATGAGCAATTTTGTGACGTAGAAGAATAAATGGAGGCCAATTTGCCCGTATGGCGTTACGTACAAAGTTTCTCTTTCTAAGAAAAAGTACATGCACCTATTTACTTTTCATAGACGGTCAAGAAGATTGTGTGGAACAGCAAGCTGTCGGGTTTGTGAAAGTGAAAGAACGTAAATGAGCTACATATTGCTCAATGGTCCTTCATTGCTTTCTCCTTTTTTCGTTAGAACCAGGATATGTTGTATCGTCTTGTGTGAGTTAAAATGAAAAAAAAATCTTGTTTGAATGGCACAAAAGACCTTCATGAGGCAATTTTGATGTAATAATCTTAAAAGAACAAGAACAAGATTACGGCTATATCATGCGAGCTATACTCCAAATGACTGTTTATATGTAGCATATTATCGTACTTTTCTATTCAAATAGCCAGTTGAGAATTTGTACAGCGATCTTACCCGTTTCTTGAAACGCCTATAATGTAATGGTATAACAAATATAACAGTGTAACTTATACTGTAAAAGTAAGTAATTTATCTTACAATAAAAATTTGTTAAGTGTGCTGAAATGCTGACAGAAATGGATTACATCATTCAAAAATTTGGGAAAATGGAAAGTTGAATGGAATTTAAGCTATTTAGCTTGGAGAAAAGGAACGTGAGTGAATGTACTTTACTGATACAGTGGAGTAAATTCCCATTCATTTCTATGCGTGCTACTCTCTCGTTTCCTTACAAAAGCAATCTTCATGACATCATGAAAATTCTCAATCGAGTATTTAGGAACTTTACAAAAAAAATTAGTTCTATTTCAAGCCAACGGAAAACAAGGAGATTCAAAAATGCTCAAAGCGTGCACAAAACGCTTCCCACGCAATACAGGTTTTGTCGCACACTCTATCAGCTAATGTATTATATGAATCGTGCTCTACGACGGAACCTGTAACTTTTGCTGTCAATAAAACATTTTTGAATTTTGGAACATGAAATCTCCCCGTTAATCAGGTTGGGGGTACGTATGGCGTGGCATAGCTGTCATTGTTGATAAAAGCGTGGGTGTTATAAGCAAAACCATATACATGACGCTCTACCTTTAATTTTACTTTGTCAACCCTTAAGCATCCCCTTTTCATTCATTTCCTCAATATTTCATTCAAACATAGCATAAAATTGTTAGCTATTTCGGTTTCATATGATATGAGAGAAAAATTCGGCCCCTTCTTGGAATCAATTTTTAGCTGTGGACAATCTTCCAATAATTCTACGTGAATGTGTAAATACATCGGGACATTCCAGAAATGTTGGAAAGAATGTCCTCTATAGCCAAATATGCATGCTAGTCAAAGGTCAAACGATCATCGACCAGTTAACTATTCGTAATTTATTGAAGCTTTAACTCATGATCAGTTTTCGTTCACGGCTCCTGATCACATCCCTACCTCGTCCTCCCACTCATGGGCTTTAATATGCCAACTCTAATATATAGCTTCATATACTCACTTTGGCTCAACTTTGAACTTTTGTATAGAAAATTCTTGTTCATAAATTATATTCCGTTTCGCTTGATGTTATTCTTCACATTAAAATAAATAATCAATTTTCTACTTTCATTGCACTTTGGGTGTTCGCACAGCAATAATAACAAATAAATAGCAGCGTACGACATATGGGCACGTTGCTAACATCGGTTTAGTTTGAATTATTATCACAGACGATGAAAGTGAGCGGGAGTAGTTGGAGTGGAAGGTAGAATATTAATACAGACCCTGGACCAAGTATCGCGGCCACAGCAGCGTAGGGTCCGAATATCATTTGCAGGAAAGCGAAAGCTGAAAGTAGTAAGAAAACCGTCATAAAAATGAAAAAGTAGTGCTCAGCGAACGCTTTATTGCATTTTCATTTTCGTGGAATTCAATTTTCCTACCCCGTTGAACTAATATGTAGGTATGTTGTTTTCACTTTCGCTCAGTTACACTGACTGTTGCATTTCTTTCCATTCTCGCAGTATTTGGTTGTTTGCCAAAATTTAATAATATAGTTAGGGATAGGGACTGAGCTGAATGGTGAAATAGTTTGGCTGTAGCGCCACATTTTATTCCCACTATTTCTCTTCTCATCCCCTCCTATTACACAAACAAAAACTAGCACATGTTTGGAAGTGACACCTTGTTATTTGTTATACTGCATTTTTATAGGTGGTAATTTTATTTTTTAAGTTCGGTTTGAAATGTGATGTGAGTATATGAGTGTACTTATATGTGAATCACTTTGAATCTTCGATGAAAGCAAAAAGCAACTTGCCAACGTGGCACTTCCCTGACAAACACAGATTTGGTGGGTGATCTGGTGAGAATGTGGAGTTTGCTTGTTGGACGTTCTATGATTTGTCGGAGAAAAACACTTGAGCAAACTTGAGCTCGACTGGCAAATAAAGCCGATCGAAATACCTCTTATTTTCTTAAAAAGTAAGTCACTCCAAATCGAATAATGCACATTCATTGGATGAAGTTGTTTTGAACTATGTATTTCCCAACTTTTTTTTGTTCTGGACACCGGATTTTTTGTATTTTGTTATGAAACGAGATTTGACTTGTCTCATTCGTGTTTAATGTACATTTTTGAATTGTAAGAAGTGTTATAATAAGTTTGAAGCCCATTGTCTATGGGCATGAATCCGGCTCCCTGAGAACGTCATTTGATTTGGCTCATAAAAAAGGTCAAAGGGTAGATAGAGAATGTTGAAAAAGTTGGCCAACTTTCAATCTTCTAGACCATTAAAAGTCATGTACGCGACAGCAAATGTATTTGAGAAATTGACGTAAGTTGAAAATAGTTATTGCTAAAGTCGATGGAAAAATGAAGGAAGAACTTGGAGCTGTCATAACTCACAATTTGTGTACAATAAAAATGTCGACAACTGCGAGATTATCACGAAATTATGGAGCAGGAGGTATTTTGGGATCTGTTTGTCATTTAAGCAACCCTAAAACAATTCATATACGTAGGGATTGTTAGTGGGTGTTTTCAGTAGTAAAAGTAAAGTTATATATATATTTCGTTGGTTTAAGTGGGATGCTTTTGTGCAAAATATATTGGAAAGATATGCATTAGATGGCTAAAGAATTATTAAATAGAAAAATGACTCATCAAATTACAGTATTCGAAATGACTCTCAATGAAAGTTATAGTAGTTTCTTCTGTATAATCAAACAATACATATAACTATGAAATACATAAGAAACCTTTCAAGCTGAATAAATTAGTATGCAAATAAGCTTGACCAAGTGGTGCATTAAGGCTAGATTATAATATTCAACCCAAATGTTCCAATCATGGGTAAAGAGCAGTCTGATGTTTTAGGTAGAAAAGGTTTAACATATTATTGAAGCGTATGGTTTCCGGTTCCCAACCCTTGTTTTTGCCTTTTACCCGTTTTGTACGAAGATCACTTTATATAAGGTTATTACTGAAGAAATTTACATGACCCTGAAGTAAAAAAGTAAAAGTAAACCGATAAAATCTTAGAATCAATTAATGACTAGACTTTTTGTCTGTATTAACGACTTAATGCGCACTCATGCTAAATTTTGAAAAACTGGCACATTGCTGTTGTATACCGTGCATATTTTCATCATGCTTGGAAAACGTGTTTCACTTTCGCTCTTAAAAGTCAGTGCCTTAAGTTTACTTCAATTTAAACGAGTAACAGCGGTTTCTTTCCATTCAAATAATCTTACACGAATCTACTTTTAGTAAAAGTGAACACGATATTCGAGAACATGTTTTTGGAGGTGTGATTTTGACATTTAAGACGCAATGAGAATTTCACATGTAAGTTGTTCTCAAGGAAGGAGGAATTGGGAAAAGTTGGGTAAGTCGGAAGATTAACAAAACGTGTACGGGTATATAAATATCGAAATTCTTGTTTTCAAAGATCGGGCTTTTCACAAACAATGAAGCGTTGATGCCTTTGTGGAATTAAAGTGGTTCCATTTTTTAAAGACTTTTCTCCTTCCGAGGAAGAACATCTTGACTCTTGAGAATCTATATCCCATTAACGGAACTCTGTGAAGCGGATAATATGGATTTGAAAAGTGGTCGTTGCTCTCACGGTACACATACCTAGTAATATTACAAAGCAAGGGATGGGTAATGGTATACAAAATTGTTTAGAGCGAAAATGGCGAACACTACCTAACAGAGTGAACCAACAATCTACGTGTATGTAATATTCGCATTAAACTTTGGTCAAAAGAGAAAGCTTACTAGTTTTTAATATATATATAATGTGGACAGAAATAGCTTAGCATCACTTGCGAACAATCACCCTTCCGTAATACACCCGTAATACAAGTCAGTTTAGGTAACCATTTTGGTTTTTAAACGTGCCCAAACTGAATGCAAGTGATCAGATATCGGTACCCCTTGTATAAATGAAAGGAAAACGTGGGTGTATTTTATAATTAAAAACAAAATTCACATTTAAAATCTCACGGAGAGTTAAAATTATCATTAATCGCAGTACCCCCAATTTGAATAAGTCTTTACATGATTGTTTATTCTTTCTCTGGTTGACTAAAAAGGAGCCCGGAAAGTGTATCGAAATTTGTTGGAAAATAAGCAATTCTTTGTCCTTTAATAACTACACATGATAAGTCCAAAATATTTCTACAAATGCTGCATGTTGGAAAATGCTGGACATTAAATTGTTCGTTCCAACACACATTATATAGCCTATATTACGATTAACTGCCCTAAATCAACATTTTTTGCCACTTTCCATGTTACTGCATCTTTGGACCAAGCCAGCGTATTTCATTCAACACGGATGGTCTATTTCTACACACGAAGTAAAGTCTGACAAATACTATGTGTACGACTGGCTTCATATTATATATCCGTTTTTGCAATTTCAATTGGAAAATAGGATTGGATAGGAAAATGCATAAAATAAACAATGTGTAAAATCTCACAAAACAATGAAAACATTTTTATTATTATTGATGAAGCTACATGCAAATTTGACTAAAATCACTAAATTCCAAGTTTCTAGTAACTGAATTTAAAAAATCCTGCTTATTGTCCTCTATTTTCAAGGTATATGGTGGTATATACTTTGGTAATACATATACCATTTGATGTATTTACACGAATTTTAACTGAAACCTGCAACTTCTATGACGCAATTTTACGTGATACAGTTAGAGAAACGTTTAGCCACATGTGTGTTTAATGTGTATTTTTAATTAGACGGATGACAATTTTCCTTTCCAACTGCTTCTAATGCTCAGAGTATCCGCCTATAATACAATAGGAATTGTAAAAATCCAGTGTTTCAGGTAGTAAAAATATCCATTTGTTGTGCAACTTTACTAAAGAAAGTGCCAAATACAGCTCCAAGGACCGTACCATTCCAAGATTTTCACCAAAGAGCGGCTAGTTGCAGAAAATGTGGCTTGCAAACCTCTTTGGAATGACATTGCCTTTTTCAACATGCTACTGGTGACAACGTGCTCGTTCACGTTCATTGGTGGGTGGATGCGAGTACTCCTGTGAAATTTGTAATAAATGAATATAAAATGAAGCAGCGGTATATTCAAGAAACCAAGACAAATGACACTGAAGCCAAACCACCAGACTATCTACTAAATTGAATGATACCGTAATTTCATTTATACGCATGTTGTAAATCCCTATACTTAAGTAGGTATATTCCCATGCAATTTAAAAGCACAATGCAATTTTACTCCATATTGAATTGCTGCAATGAGTATATATTTCATTTATCCACCAACCACGTTGGTTAGGTATATCTCTTTCAAAGGATACTATCTTTCCTCCAGAGTTTCTCCAGAGAGTCTATCACTTTCCCTTACACATTTCTCCAACCAAAGTCAGATAGGAAGAAAATCCTTTCAAGCCAACAACAGCCAGCCTGACAATAGATTAAGAAAAGAATGAAGGGCTCGTCTTCTCCCGGGTGCAGGTTTGTGTATGTTTGTACGGAGGGAACTCAAGTAACGGAGAGTATGTAGCTGATGCATGAGAGGCCTACTAATTCCCAAAGGGTATATGTGAAAAACTTTTGGAATCTACAGAGAGAAAAGAAAAGGGAGAGCACTGAAGGCACTCTTCTCTGAGGCTTACTTTTGCTAAATATTGATTGTCTCCAAAAGAGTTGCGCCATAGAAGATGTATTTACTTATGAAGCACATACTGTTTTTGTCCGTTTTTTTACAGGCCAATGGCATATTGGTGGAAAAGTAGAACGCTTTCTACTTCCGTTCAACAAGATGGAATGATGCTGCGAACGTGACGTGAATACATATTATGTAAGTATGTGCATTTTTGCGCACGGTACCATATACCTACGCACATACCACATTATGAGGAAACGCAAGCAAAAAGTTAGCAGAAGGATAATAGTACTAACATTGTATATTTTGCCAAATTCCACTTCCAAAGGGAACACTTGGCTACATAAAAGATTTTTTATTTGAAGTAGCATTTCCTTCTTTTTTGCGCTGCTTCCCTCCGATTTTTTTGCAAGATCTTCTTCCACAAGTGGTGCCGCTACTGCCACCGCCGCTGTTACATTATTAACATCTGCAGATCCATGAATCCTATCAAGCCACATTAAAGAGACAAACCGTAATATGCTTACGCTCATTTATCTAGGTTTTAGGGAAAATCTAGTTAGAACAGCATGATAAAAAGAACCACTACCAACACCACGACAGCTACTACTACTTCTCTTAAACTTTTATTCGCCATTTTGTAGAGCGAAAGTGTACTCAACACTAGCACTGTGGTAAAACTTTGGCTGTGGTAACCGCCAGCAGTAAGAATGATTAAATGATATGATATTTGATGCAGATGGACTTATAGAAAGAAAGTGTATCAACGTGTCCATTCGGCAAAACTGCAAGTTTATCAACGAAAGCCCACCAACATTGTTCATGTGGCAGAACGATACGCTAAAGTTCAAGAGTGTGACCTTTTTGCGATTTTCAAATGACGTAAATTTTGTACGTTCAGAACAACAGGAAGGGCAGAAGCAGTTGCACTTTGAACCATTGAAAATGTGGGCGTAGGCTAACATTTTGTTTACTGTGAAAGGAACGCAATTTATTGTTTTTATATAAAATATGAATGAATAAACTACCGCTCTAAATACCATTTCAAATGTCATACAGTAAATTCACCAAGGTCTTATCAGCCAACATTTATCATCCTGAATTATGATGACTTAACATAACCAACACAGGGCTCCGTATTTCTGTTATAAATAAGGAGAGAATCATACGCATGGAAATTCCTTCGAATTTTGACGGTGTTCCGTGGAAATGTTTACATCAAGTCTGGATTGAACTTTCGTTATGAGTTTTATGATGAATGAATGAATGAATGAATTTTATTTAAGTGTTATTCTGTTCAGTCAATAAGTCTGATTTTACAACCATAACACTCTGCAGTAGAGTCTACTACCATACATCCAAAATATAAAACAAGGACAATCAATACACATTCCAAATCGTATACCATCATACTTAAAAATACTCAATAAAACTACATAAATAAAATCTTTCTCTCTTTCAACAATATCACTTTACATGTGTCACTAAATGTTTCTAGAATAGTTTTACATTCTACATTTTTTTCAATAATCTTATTAATCTGTTTACAATATTTATTCCATAAATCAATACAATTCCATTTTAATGATTGCTGATACATTGTTGTTCTACATTTTGGAACTACAAGTCTACGAAATTTATCACCATCTTCCTTACTATAAGTAAACCAGTCACAAAACAATTCATTTTTCATCTTTTTAAAAAGAAACTTTAAAGTAGCAATAACTTGGCGTTCACCAATTGTTAGAAGATTAACCTTGTTCAATAGGTTATTCTTATCATTTTCAGTAAGATTAATCTTCAAGAACTTGGTTCTTCTTACCATGGTCGGATGATAATATGCAACTACAAATCGCATAATCTTTTTCTGATATCTATCAACATAAACTGAGTTCGAAAATGACCAAAAAAGTATTCCATACTCAACCACACTGACAATATATGCAGAAATTACCGTTTTGAGAAAATTTTCACTTATCATTCGCCGTATATAGTATAATTTTGCTAACGCCGCATTTAATTTAGTTTCTGTATTCTCACAATGACTCTTGAAGTTTAAATTGGTGTCTAAGTGGATACCTAAATATCGAAATGAATCCACCAACTCCACCTCAACTCCATTTAGCATTACATTACCCCTAACTTCTTTAGCAGCCCTATAATCATGAGATTTATAGAAAACCATATATTTTGTTTTTGACACATTAATGTGTAAGCCATTTTCAACACACCACTTATTAAATAATACCAGACATTCATTTAATTGTTTAGTTCCTTCACTAAACGACGAACATTTTGCATAAATACACAAATCATCTGCATACAATGAATAAGGCAGTGTTAATATTTCACCTACATCATTAATAAATAAAGAGTAGAAAAGGGGCCCCAAAATTGAACCAGGCCCACTGCCAGACTTAATCTCATACAATTTAGACACATACGAACCATTTTTTATACAAAACGTTCTATCAGTAAAATAACTTATCATCACCTTGATAAGATAGACAGGAATTTTAAAATGAAACTTTGACATAAGCTTTAGTATTAGTTTTTCGTGTGATATACTGTCAAATGCCTTTGAAAAATCTACAAACAGTGCCACTGCTCTACCTGATTGATTATCTAAAATATCATACAAGTCTTGAGTCACAACTGCGATTGCCGTTTCACAAGAACGGTTTGACCTAAACCCGTGTTGATGTATATCTAAACAATCTTTAACATGTGACAGTAATTTGCAATAAAGAAGTCGTTCAAACACTTTAACAAGGAACGGGAAATTAAATATAGCTCTATAGGAAGAAGCGGAGAAACGAGAACCTTTGTTTTTATATAAAGCGATAGCATAAGCCTTCTTAAAACTAGCTGGAACTATTCCAGTGACAAAAATGTTTAAAAACAGAATTCTTAACGGAATGGCTAATATAGATGCAAATTGCTTGTACACTCTTTTAGGAACATTCATCTGAGTTTCTTTCGCTCTGTCTACATAACTGATCGCTTCACAGATTTCTAATTCACTTAATTCACATTGACTACTATCCGTTTCATTTTTTTCATTGGCTAATTCATAATCTGCAGAATATTTTTCTAATAGAGTATTACAGCGTGCAACATCACTAATTGCACTATTCACAATAAACTCACTAGCAAGCATGTTACAAATTGGCAAATCACCTTCAATAATTTTATTGTTGTTATCAATTAATTTTGTTATCTTGGGATTAGACTTTGCCTTGTATTGAATTAACTCATTCATAATGACCCATGCATCAGCTGACGTTTTTACTGTAGCAAGTTTATTATTAAAAAACTCTTTCTTCGCAGACCTAATTGCATTGCTTACTTTGTTTTTGCATTTATTATACTTCACTACATAGGACTCATCAACAAGAGATTTTGCTTTCAATTTATCTCTTTCCTTACACATTTCAACTAAAGTGGGAGTAAACCAAGGTGTGTTCATACCTTTAACGGCACGCCGCCGTAGTGGAGCATGCCTATCAAGCAATCCAATAATCAGACTTTCAAAAATTTCTGGATTACATTGTGGTACACTTGAGGTTTCCAAAAATGACCACTCATATAGTTTTAAATCTTCTTCAAATTTTTTAGGATCAAAATTTTTGAAACTTCTATATTGGATAATTTTTGACATTTCCCTGGGAGATCCTACTTTAATGATTGTGTAAATCATTTTGTGATCAGAGCTTGAGAAATTAATAGATCCACTTTGAAAAAATTTACTAGTATCAGATACATACATGTGGTCTAACAGAGTTTTGGTTATTTGAATATTATTGTTGACTAAACAATTACCTATTCTTGTTGGACCCTTAATTGTTTGAGTGACATTAAACTCTGACGATAAGCTACGTAGCTTTGCTGACTCAGCATTTTTCTTTAAAAGGTCCACATTAAAGTCACCAGTTACAACAAATTCACATTTTTCCAAACGAAGAAAATAAAAAAGATTTTCAAGAAATAAAAAAGCATTATCATTGACTCTGTCAGGTGGAATGTATATAACCGCAACATGAAACGGTTTTTGATATTTGCCAATAATTTTGACAATTGTGCATTCAATTAAGTCAGGAATAAAAAAGGTAGGTTCTGTGATTTGAAAATCATAATTATCACTAACATAAACTAACGTACCTCCACCTTCTTTCACTAATCTATCTTTTCTAATCATGTTATAGGTAGGAATTTGATACATGTTGTCATGAGCACGAGGTTTTAGCTTTGATTCTGTCACTGCGCACAGTATAACATTGAATTCATTTAACAAAAAGTACCTAAGCTCATCATACTTGTTACCTACGCCATTTAAATTTATATGAACAAACTTTTTTCCTTTTGGTAAACATTGTGAGTACTGAACAACTGCAGCTGTATCTTGTGAGATGTCTTGACATTTCTTACGTTGTTCTTGAGAACCTTCAGGAAAAGGAAGCTGACGAAAAATTTCAAGGTTACCAATTTCATGATTATCAGTATTACTTCCAGGAACTGTTATATTATCGGTCTCATTTTCACAAATTATACAAATTCGATTATAGGTTACGTAAACTAGTTTGTTGTTAACAACTCCGGTTGGTCTGATGAAAAGGCCTCTGAGTCCACATTTTGAACAAGGAATCCATTTAAAGTTGTCCTTCCAGTCAGTTGTTTCCATATCCATTATTTGGTATTGTCAAATAACAATAGAAGAATAGCAAAATATTAGAATTCCAATTTTCAATGATCTATTCCTGCTACACATTCCCATTAAAACCATAAAAATATACATATCATTCCGTTAATGATGTGACCAGTAAAATATGCAGTTACTGAGTTTAGCTCTGTACAGACTATTAAGGGGCCCACAAGGATTGCTACTAGAATTATCAACAATGAACCACGTACAACAAAAACGCTCCTTGATCACATGTATGTCTCAGACACTAGAAAATTTTCACAAAGTGGATCAATTAATTTTGCTAGTTCTGACCACAAATTAATTTACACAGTAATAAAAACAGGATCTGACCGTGAAAAATCTAAAATCATTGAATATAGGAGCTACAAAAACTTTAATTCAGAGCAGTTTGACAAAGATTTAAGAGATTTAGACTGGAGTTTTTTAGACACTACTTCTGTTCCTCAGTACAATGGGGAAATTTTCGAAAGTTTAATAATGGGCGTCTTGAATAAACACGCACCAATTAGGCGTAGGACAGTCAAGGGGATGAACACGCCTTGGTTCACAAGTAAATTGGTGCAAATGTGCGGAGAAAGGGATAGGCTGAGAATGAAATCTCAGGAAGACCCATCGCTTGTACCTAAATACAATAAGTTCAGAAATGAAGTTAATAATGCAATAAGATCAGCAAAAGTGGCATATTTCAATAAAAAACTTTCGACAGTTAAAAACTCAGCTGATGCATGGGGCATTATGAATGAACTTGTGCAATATAAAAATAAAAGTAATCCGAAAATTACAAAATTATTTGGTAATGACTTTATTCAAGAAACTGATGCAGGTATTTGCAATCAATTAGCGAATGAATTTATTGTTACTAGTGCTGTAAGCGAAGTGCAATCATGTTTGCCACTATTAGAGGAATATGTTGATAATTATAAGAAACATCACAACGAACCTGAAAATTGTAATATATATGAGCAAGAAATATGTGAAGCTATTTCGTATGTAGATAAATCTAAAGAAACTGTAATGAATGTACCAAAGAAGATATATAAGCAATTTGCGATAACATTAGCGGTACCATTACGCTTTATTTTTATGACAATATTTACTACTGGTTTAATCCCAGAAATGTTTAAACGTGCTCATGCCATTGCACTGTATAAAAAGAAAGGATCTCGATTTCAATCATCATCATATCGTGCCATCTTTAATTTTCCTTTTATTGTAAAAGTCTTTGAAAGACTAATTTATTGTAAAATTTTGTCTAGTGTAAAAGACATGCTAGATCCAAATCAACATGGCTTTCGATCGAATCGGTCGTGTGAGACTGCCATTGCAGTGGTAACTCAAAATTTATATGATATACTCGATGAAACATCTGGTAAAGCTGTGGCCGTATTTGTAGATTTTTCAAAGGCCTTTGATAGCATTTCTCATAAAAAATTAGTCATAAAATTAATGACAAAATTTTCTTTCAAGATCCCTCCATACTTGATCAAGTTGTTAATTAGCTATTTCTCTGGTCGTAGTTTCGTTATAAAAAATGGATCGTATATCTCGAAGCCTTACAACATCAAATCAGGCTCAGGACCAGGCTCAATTTTAGGTCCTTTGTTTTATTCTCTTTTTATTAATGACGTTAGCGAAATACTTTCGTTAAAATATTGTTTGTATGCCGATGACTTATGTATTTTTACAAAGTGTGCATCGTTTAGTGAAGGAACAGATAAATTAAACCAATGTTTAGCTGTTTTTAATAAATGGTGCCAGGATAACGGTTTACAGATAAATGTATCGAAGACAAAATATATGGTATTTTACAAGGCTAAAGACTATAGATCAGCTCAACAGGATAAAGGGAATGTAATCTTAAATGGTGAAAATGTAGAGTTGGTAGACAACTTCAGGTACTTAGGAATTAATTTAGATTCTACTCTATCATTCAAGTATCATTGTCAAGAAACTGAAAAGAAGTTAAACTTCTCGTTCTTCCGCATGTATAATATTAGACGAATGATCAGTGAAAATTTTTTGAAGACGCTAGTTTCGGCCTATATTGTCAGCATAATAGACTATGGTTTGGTATTTTGGTCGTTCTCAAATTCACAATACGTCGAAAAATTTCAATGTAAAATTAACAGGTTTCTTATTTGTTATTATTATCCAAGTGTTTATAAACGTAGAAATTTGCCAGGTAAAAATTTTATCAAAACTGATATTGATAAAATACTCAAACGAATTGACCTATTAACAATTAGTGAAAGACGAACCCTTGCATTGCTAAAATTTGTCTTTAAGAAAATGAATTGTGAAATATTTGGAGATTGGTTCAATTACAGCAAAGATGAAGGCGAGAAAATTCGTAGATTAACAGTTTGCTCGCCACGTACGACACTTTTTCAAATGTCACTTAGATGGAATTGTATTAGTATTTGGAATAATTATTGTAAAGAAATTAACGGTTTAATGGGTAAAAGTATAGAATTGAAATCTGTTTACGAAATATTTACTGATACTTGTAAGACTATCTTGTTAAATGAAAGAAAATTTTTATTTATGTAGAATAGTAATTATGTATGATTGATAATTGATAATGATTTGGATATATTGTCACTGGACTGACCATTGTTTATATGAAATGATTATTGTTTGATAGTAAGAATAGGTTTGTGGGAATATTTTGTTATACCCTTAAGCTCTTACTGTAGAGTGTCATGGTTGTAAAATCAGACTGTATTGACTGAACCAATTAACACTTGAATAAATTACATACATACATACATACATGCAATAGTGACCACGAGCGCATATAATTTATTTATGGATATAGTAGGTACTATAAACTACATCCCATTCCACTGAATGGTTGTGCAACACCATATTTATTTCGTACTTATACTTACAGTAGCACCAATGGTATGGCATTTTTAAATTATTGCAGTTGTTGCAACAGTGTCAGTTATGGTTTAATATATTAGAAAAAAGATAAAATTATGTTAGGCAAGCACAGCTACAAGTACGTATTTTTTGGACATTGGATGACAACAACTTTCTGTTTAACGCCCCCGTTTTTCACGGAAGAAATTCAACTTTCACCATACAAAGCATGTGCGGAAGTACATACATGACGATCTGGTATGGCAGGTCGGAGTTTTCTTTCCATCGCACAGTCCGCGAAATGCGAGGTAATTATGTTCAGCTTTTCCGTTTCCCTTTCCTGGATGCGGAAAAATATACAAGGGTATTAAAGGAAATAGGCAACCCAAATCTTCGAGTATCAAGAGAAACGCAAAACGGAAAAGGAACTGATGATGCAGATCGCCCCTCTGGCAAAGTAAACGTAGATACTTTTACAAAGAAAAGATATTATGCTTTCTTCATAGTATTCATGTATGTATTTATTTATTATGGTGATGGTGAAAGTGAAACTGCTTTCACTTGCCTTGCTTATGTACATCTGCTTTTACAGGGTTTTCTTCGGGCTTCTGATAAAAGCTGGTAATCATGTATTTAGGCAACTCGGTGTGTTCCTTTGCGTTTATCCGTTTCTATTACTGTTTCACTCTGTTAGTAAGTCGGATAATATACAATGCATTATGTACATACTGTAAACTATTACAAGCATCCCCGTCCCACAAGCAGTACCACCAGAGAAAAACAGTGGGAGTGAAACAGGCAACAGGGCAAGCATATAGGCGCATTCCATGTCCTAGTACTGACTCGGGCAGAAAGGAGACGATTCAAGGAGAGGGCTGCAGGCATAGAAAAGGCGAGAAAAGTAGCTCTCATTCCCACACTTTTGCGTAGTCATTTGGAAGCGTTCCTTGGTGCAACTTTGTAGGAAACCTTGTAGCTCTGCTCTTCAAATATTTTTGTTCGACGACTCCTCTAGTAGCTCACATTACCCCAAATATTCTCGTTACCAACTTTGGCCTAATTGTTATAAAATAAAATATCTACACTTTGTACACATCTCCCTTGAAACAAAAATGGCAGGCATAAATGCGTCCGCAGTTGTAGCCTTAACGGCTCAGGCCCTTCTACTACTCTCCTTAATTTGTTGTGTCCTCGGCGCCAAATTGCCACCAGCGAGTGTTGCTGAGCAAAGTCAATCACAGCAAGGCACAAAACCAGAAGGGCATGTTATTTCATCCGGTACTGCTGCAGTTCCTGCTCAAGCAGTTGCGCGAAATAGTTTACCAATAATTTCGTCAACTGACGATTTGGAGGTTGTGGCTCATACTGGACCCGAAGGACTGGGTAGGCAAAAGCGGTACATTGGGTGGGGACGTCGGCCATCTCTCAGATATAGCAAGGCCACCTCTGTCTTTGATCACGACTCGTTGTTTAACAGGCTCCACAACAATTTCGACAAAAGGTAAGAGCAAAATATTATTCTGGTTATGCATTTTGATAAGATAATTATGATGATGGTGATGTGATGTAACTTCAAGCTTTCAAGTTTGCCAACTTATTCTAACTCAACTACAATTTCCGTGTTTTTCACAGGGCTGGCCCCGAGGCCCCAATTTCCAGCTTCCGAGAGCTCCGAATGAAACAGAAAGTTCCCAACATTCAGCTTCTTCTTCCACACATGCCCATGCGGAACACCAGGGTCCCAAGCCCCGACACAGATGCTGATGATGGTGCTGGAATGATGATAAACGACTTGGAAAGACCCACTGGAGGAAAGTTGACTCAAGAGGATTTGGAAACTCTCGCTTATCTTCTCGAGGGTGACATGCAATAAAACTGTGAACAGGAATACAACCCGCCACATCTTTGTGGACTGGGAATGCATCATTCTCGACTATGGAATTTGCATAAGAAAATTGAAAACTTTAAGGATATTTCTTATGGTATGGTACACATTCATTTTTTCAACATATACATATTATATAATATACAATAGGTACACTATCATAATATTAGCTCATAGCTTTAAAATCTGCAAAAATTAGGTTTTTCTTATGCATAATTTTTGTGTGGACACGGCCACCTACTACTCCTTTGCTTGAAATACTTGGCACGCATACATTAAACCACCACTGCACTACTGCTATATTTCATGAAATGAAAGATTCTCCTGATTTAATTTGCCTTCAATTACTTTGTCAAAAAAATGGGGCAACTCCCCAAATCTACTGCTATTTCTGCTGGATACTCTCATTTTCATGCATCAGATAAGAATTTTGTTGTATCGTTCATACTACTTTATACATTGGAATGTGCTGGTGGATGTTTATATAAGAATCTCAAAAATACATACATACATGCATACTTACTACCTACTCACTTTTGGCAAGTCAGTAGTGGTATCTGCGACAGTGTAATACACAGCACATAAAACGGGTAGCATAGATCACGTTAACATACATTAGCATGCTAACGATCACGATTAAATAGCACATAATCACTAAAATGCTTGACCTATTTCATTTCAGCACTTACTTAATATATGAAATCAAGCACCCTACGTATATCAAAGTCAAATTCTTACAAATTGGCAAGCAAAAATTAGAAATGAAGCATATCGTCATGTGGTCGTTAAAATAGAATTTAGCTACACGTTAGTCGCTTAACATTATACTGTAATGCACAATAACTACAATACTTAATTTGGAATGGAACTAGGAATAATGCAATGTGTTTCTAAAATCATTTCTACTTTCATGCGATTCTTTTAGATGCATGGTCATTACATAGTTTGAGTTTGATAATCATTACATACAGCGTATGTACACACTTTAATTTGCAAAGTACACGCAAAGGTAGCGTACAACGATGAAATTCTGTTTGGTGTAAAACAGTTATATTTAAGATTCTTCGACATCAATCAAACTACATGTCTTCCCTCGTCATCATTTATGACAATAATAATAACCCGTACAACAAAACAATAATCATGATATGAAACTTTTTATTATATAAAAACTATAATTATTAGTAAAGCATTTTAACCTGACTTGTGGATTAAATAGCGGTTTTATTACAGCCGTTATTTGTCACTCTATTGACTCCAGAAAACTGAGACACGGTTAGTCTATTTTAGTGGTGAAAGTGACAAATCTAATGAACTTAAATGTAAATGCAGTCCGTTATGTTCAAAATGCCAACAGTCAAAAGATAAAACAAAATTTGCATTAACAACTCGAATGTGTAAAAGAACTAAGACTAACTTTGTTCCGGCTGGCAAGTTTTCTGGAGAAAGTAGTAGTTGATACGTTCCAAAATAGTTTCTATTATTAAACTGTTTAAGATTCGAATAATATTGATCCTTCCAGTAATTTTGTCATTTTCATATAGCAAATGGCATTACAAATGGTTTGAGAAATAGTGTTTTAATCCTGCACGAAAACGTTGTCTTCCAAAATTGATAATTGAATGAAACCTGAAGGAGAAAGTTGAGTGGAGCTAGTGGAGATGTCTGGAATATCGTTTTCCATTACTTTCCGTTTCCAACTTTTCCGGAGCTACATTAACTTCACATATTATACCTCTTCGTCTTCCAAAATACTTTATCTGATCGCAAAAAACTGCAGAAAAGCAATGTCTTGTTAAATTAAATTACACATGGTTTTCGTGAGTAGAACAATAAATCATAGATATTTTAGCAATATAAAACATTTAGTATTAAACTTATCTCATGTTATGAAACTGGACAATAAAAATTCTCGTTCATTATACACACTCTATTCTGAAATTTGATTCCCTATGATGGGTATTATGGAAATTACTCCTAAATGTAACTTTATAATTATTAATATTTACGAAATATGACAATATCTAGTGGTAATAAAAATATGATAAGGCTACAATAATCATAAAATGAGAATACTCTGTAATCATTGTGATGTGAATGTGACAATAAATCTGGTCGATGTTGGTTTCTTTGTAAATCTGCCGTCTTGTATCTCCACAATCATATAGTCATAATTTTGTCAAATGCATAAAAATACATATCGCAATTTATTTATTTTCATAAATTAAGCATTTATCAATTATTGAAACTTCACAACAAAAACTTTAACGTGGCTCTGGAAATCCATTATCAGCAAACAATTGCTTGAGATAGGCTTGTGAATTCTTTGGAGTCCTCGGACGAGCTGGATCAGTGTAATTGACAAAATGGACACCGAAACGTTCCGTGTATCCCTCAGCCCTAGTAATGTTTGCAAAAAATGTTAATTCAGTCCAGTTGGCGAAATATATAAATCCATAAATTCCCAAGCTTGAAGTTAATTTACCATTCAAAGTTATCTAACAAACTCCAGGCAGTATACTTTTTGACATTACACCCGTCAATGTTAATGGCCTTCAGCATATTATTGGTATAATCTCTGTAATAGTCTACTCGTCTTTGATCATTGACACCTTCGGCATCTGTATCAGAGAACCCGTTTTCGGTCACGAAGAGGATAGGGTTATCGTAAGTGTTCTTGATCCAGTGGAGCAGTTTGCGAAATCCCCTACAGGAAAAGGAATGTCATTGTAATTTAGTAAAACGGCATGATCATCGTGTCTGGAATTTTGGTGCATTGGAATTTCAAAAACAATCGATGACAAAAGCTGTGTCCTTCGATCAACATACCATGGGACAACCTTCAGCCAAAAGCTTGCACTTTCAGGCCAATCTGGTGATTGGTATGTTCTTGTGTTTTGATCACCGTGCCATCCTGGTTCTGTAGAGTTCTGAGGCGCTACGAGTTCCGTTGTGTAGTGGTTCAATCCAAGAAAATCCCATGAACCTTGAAGATTGAATAAGCTTGGAATCAATATCCGCAAAATATTTCAACGGTCACATATTATTTGCATGATACAGCAGAAAATCTCGTAAACAAGCATCAGCAGGAATACTTAAACTGGCAATATCTAAATTTACATACCTCTCAATTGTTCAGACCAGTATGTATCGAAATATGGCAGCCTTGACTCTAGCCGTCCTTCTTGTTCGCTCTTGAGATCAATAAGGTCCCTCATAACTTGAGGATAATCTCCGAAAAAGACGGGAAATGCTAAAATGATGAAATTTTCAGCCAAAAGTTTAACTTTAGAATTTACACAAAAAAGTGGGATAGTTCTCCGAGGATATAGCACCCACCTTGAATCTAACAGCACGTTCTGCAGCTTCAACATGCTCAGGATTGGTTGGGTCCTCTGCAAAATTAAAAATGCGATTATGGAGTAAAGAATATAAAATTGGATGTGAAGTTTCTAGGATTATGGTACAAAATGAGAAAACTTTTACCTGGTTCGTACCATCCGGAGTCAATTGTGATTCCAACTTGGCCTCCCTGACTTTCCTTAAAATCCCTCTCATACAACCTGTAAGCTTTGGCATGACTCTTCAAAATGTTATGAGCGCACTGGTATGGGGCTTCGGCAGACTTGATTCCGGGAGCATGGGCACCGATTCCATATCCGTTAACGCAAACAACAAATGCCTCATTAATTGTGATCCACTGCTTGACACGATCTCCAAAATACGAAAATGCAACACGTGCAAAGTTTTCGAAATGATCAACAACTGTTTCGTTGGGCCATCCGCCAACTTCTTGAAGGGCTTGAGGCAAATCCCAGTGGTATAGCGTGACCTTTGGACGAATTTAAATATTGCATAGTATACAATTGAATAGAGACGGCGTTTTTAGCTGGTAAAAATACGGCGCAGGGGCTAACCATTGGTTCTATTCCGTTCGCGATTAGAGCGTTAATTAGTTTATTGTAATAGTCAATTCCTCGTTGGTTGATTGTCCTCGTGGTTCCATCAGGAAGGATTCGTGACCAAGATAGGGAGAAACGGTAAAATGACGCCTATTAAATAAAAAACAGTTGGCACTCGTTGAAATCAATGCTAGGTTTTTATAATGGAAAGGAATGTATTTCACGGAATGGTCGTGTGTATTATCACATTACCCCAACATCTTTCAACAACTGGACATCTTCCTCGTATTTGTTGTAGGAGTCACATGCAACATCTCCAGTACTCTTATCCTTGATTGGACTCGGATCTCTATGCGTAAAGTTGTCCCAAATATTTTCTCCCTTTCCTATGATTTAAATATACCGTATGACACTCACCAAACTACAATTATTTTTATGCTCTACATAGATTGACTCTAGAATTAAAAATTATCTACCATGAGCATTCCATCCTCCTTCAATTTGATATGCAGCAGTAGCAAAACCTAAATGAAAATGCAAATTATATCGTTAACTTAATGACATTATGTTTCGTAATCTAGATTATCATGCAACTGGTATGTTCGGCAAAATATATTTCACAAATTGATTTTGTACTACTGAAAATTGAACACACCCCATTCAAAATCGTCAGGGAATTTGCCGTACAAAAAGTCGCTGTCGTTTTGGGCAGCTGCAAAGCCTAGTGTCAGGAGCAGCACCCCAACAACGTTAGTTTTAAATGTAGCCATCGAAGAGATGAATTATTGTCCGTTGGGTTCCAAAAACTTATTCGGAGTAACAGCTTCCATAAGCGTTGAAGCCGCCTTATGAAGGTTCCATAAACTGCTTCAATAGCCATTCTAAATTTTTCCGAGTTTCAAGTGGACCGAGATAAGACATTTTCATTTATTTGGAAATATTGTCAAGATAATTCATGTCAAGTGTTTACAACGACTTGAATATGTCACCAGTTATACCTAATTGAATTGTGAAGCAATAAGTGTCACTGACGAAGCTGGTCAACCGTTTGGGATTCAGACCAGTAAGATGCGTATAGGTTGTCACACAGAAATAAATTGGACAATGAGTGAAAATCACATTTTGTTATCGTGGATTTGGGATAATTAGACGATTTAAGCATGTGCCTGATAATTCCTTCTTCGCACACATTATTCATGTGAACATATAGTGGTATGCAATATTATGCACTAACGTAGTTACTGGAGATGAAGTTACTTAATCTTTAATTTTGGATAAGTATATCAGGTATTTTTTGTCTATTCCACCTAATATAGCCTACCTAATTCAAATCTTAAACAGTTACAATTTTCAAATAAGGTTACTCGTTGTTAAAATCAGGTAAATATCCCAAAATATGCTTAAGGGGGTACCTGCCATGTCAAATACACATGCCATGCTCGCGTGTCATTTCAAATTATGTTTCTTTCGATATCATATCGTGGAACGACAAGTGAAATCCCTCATTGGCGAAGTTCTTATAAATAGCGTCATCAGGCAGGCTAATTACATTCGTTCTGGGTATTATTTATCTTGCTTTACGACAGAAATCGTAAAACACTTGACTTTTGAAATTAACATGAGAGCTCATCAATCACGTTGACAGGTTTTTCGGTGCTTTCTGAATAACGCATGTCGCTTGAATCTATAGTTGATGCAATATGTTTGTCATAAATAAACTATGTTTGACACATTATTTAGAAGATCAATTTTAATATATTGAAATTAAATGAAAACATAATTGAATAATATTTATCCGCCATGCATTATATTTACGTACTTTAACCGAAGAACCATGAATGGCTGTCATTTTCCTAACAAGAATGACGGTGATTTTTGCAACCCGAATTTCGGAGATCAACTTTGATGGGTTCACGTGCAGCTTTTTCATGGCTCTCACTATTCTGTAGCTAGCAATCAGCAAAGAGGCATTGGGAAGTGTTATCATCAAAATTAATTATGACTAATATAAACCTTTTTTGCAATTGATTAAAAAAAATTTTACTGAGTTAGATAGCAATATTTTGCATAGCCTAATTAGATCCCCAAACAAACACAACAGTTGCTGTTACAGAGTATAAAATAGGGCATGATGCCAAAGCGCACGTTATTTTGTTTAAACATGCATGCTTCATTTTACCTAACATTTCAGAGAGCATTGTCTGCAACATTAATTTGCAGAGGCCGATGGTACTGAATATAGGTATTGATGAGATAGACTACATAATAGATAATAGGTACAGTATCATAGTATTAGCTCATTCCATTAAAACCAGCAAAAAATAGGTTTTTCGTATGCATAATTTTTGTGTGAACGCGGCCCCTACTACTCCATTGCTTAAAATACTTGGAACGCATACATTAAGCCAGTATATACTGAACTATTTACTACATGTCATGAAATGAAGGATTGTCCTGCTTTAATTAGTCTTCAATTACTTTGTCAAAAATGCAGTAGCTCCCAAATCTACTGGATACTCTCATTTTCGTAAATCAGATAAGACTTTTTTGTATTATACATACCTACTAGACCACCTACTCACTTTTAGTAAGTCAGTAGTGGTATCTGCGATAGTGCAATACAAAGCACAAACAGCGGATATACTACTAATACATAGATCATTTTAATATATTAGCATACTAATGATCACTATTAAACAGCATAACTTAAATACTTGACCTATTTCATTTCATCACTTAATTAAATATGATAGGGTACACAATCATAAATTCATGAGAATATACTCTGTAATCAATGTGATGATGTGAATGTGACAATAAATCTGGTCGATGTTGGTTTCTTTGTAAATCTGATATTATGTACTTTCACAATAATATGAATTTTGTTTTCGGAAAACAGTGAAATGCTTAAAAATACATATTGCGATTTATTTAACTCACGTCATCAGGAGATAAACTAAATAAACATTTATAAATTATTGAAACTCCACAACAAATGTTCTAATGCGGTGCTGGAAATCCATTATCAGCAAACAATTGCTTGAGATATGCTTGTGAGTTCTTTGGAGTCCTCGGACGAGCTGGATCAGTGTAATTGACAAAATGGACGCCGAAACGTTCCGTGTATCCTGAAGCCCTAAAAAATTTCATAAAAAGATATTTGTATCCAGTATCATCCGCAGTATATCAATCCATCCATAACCAAACTTGTAGTTTAATTTACCATTCAAAGTTATCTAACAAACTCCAGGCAGTATATTTTTTAATGTTACATCCGTCAATATTAATAGCCTTCAGCATATTATTGGTATAATCTCTGTAGTAGTCGATCCTTCTCTGATCATTGACACCTTCGGCATCTGTATCAGAGAACCCGTTTTCGGTCACGAAGAGGATAGGGTTATCGTAAGTGTTCTTGATCCAGTTGAGTATCTTGCGGAATCCCCTACAGGAAAAGGAATATCATCGCGTCTGTTATTTTGGTGCATTGGAATTTTAAAAACAACAGACTACGAAAGGTGTGTTCTTTGATAATCATACCATGGGACAACCTTGAGCCAAAGACTGGCACTTCCAGGCCAATCTGGTGATTGGTATATTCTTGTGTTTTGATCACCGTGCCATCCTGGTTCTGTACAATTCTCAGGGACTACGAGTTCCGTCGTGTAGTGGTTCAATCCAAGAAAGTCCCATGAACCTTGAACAGTGAATATAAACTTGGAATCAATATCAGCAAAATATTTCAACAGAGCATGACGCAGCAGAAAGTGTCGTAAACAAGTATCTGCAGGAATACTTAAACTGGCATTATCTAAATTTACATACCTCTCAATTGTTCAGACCAGTATGTATCGAAATATGGCAGCCTTGACTCTAGTCGTCCTTCCTGTTCGCTCTTAAAATCAATAAGGTCCCTCATAACTTGAGGATAATCTCCGAAAAAGACGGGAAATGCGTACCATCCATGCTAAAAATAATGAAATTTTTACCCAAAACTTTAGATTTCACACAAAAAAGTTTCTTCCTCTAGCATAATAGTACCTACCTGGAATCTAACAGCACGTTCAGCAGCCTCCACGTGCTCAGGATTGGTTGGATCCTCTGTAATATTTTAAGAAAATACGATTATGAGGTAAAGAATATAAAATTGGATGTGAAGTTTCTACGATTATGGTACAAAATGAGAAAACTTTTACCTGGTTCGTACCATCCAGAGTCAATTGTGATTCCAACTTGGCCTCCCTGACTTTCCTTAAAATCCCTCTCATACAACCTGTAAGCTTTGGCATGACTCTTCAAAATGTTATGAGCGCACTGGTATGGAGCTTCGGCAGATTTGATTCCGGGAGCATGAGTGCCAGTGCTATATCCGTTAATGCAAACAACAGAAGGCTCATTAATTGTGATCCACTGCTTGACACGATCTCCAAAGTACGAAAATGCAACGCGTGAGTAGTTTTCAAAATGATCAACGACTGTTTCGTTGGGCCATCCGCCAACTTCTTGAAGGGCTTGAGGCAAATCCCAGTGGTAGAGGGTGACCTTGGGACGAATTTAAATATTGCATATTTGTAGGTGAGAAAACGGTTTTAGCTGGTAAAATGTTTGCCTGAAAATAGAGAGCCAGAGGACTAACCATTGGCTCTATTCCGTTCGCGATTAGAGCGTTAATTAGTTTATTGTAATAGTCAATTCCTCGTTGGTTGATTGTCCTCGTTGTTCCGTCAGGAAGGATTCTTGACCAAGATAGGGAGAAACGGTAAAAGGACGACTATGATGTAAGCAGTTGGTATTCAATTTAGAATTGGACTTTTATAATTGACGAATTGGAGCTTTCATGGAAAGATCGTGTATAATCACATTACCCCAACATCTTTCAACAACTGGACATCTTCCTCGTATTTATTGTATGAGTCACATGCAACATCTCCAGTACTGTTATCCTTGATTGGGCTCGGATCTCTGTGTGTAAAGTTGTCCCAGATATTTTCTCCCTTTCCTATGATTTAAATATACCGTATGACACTCACTAAACTACAATTATTTTTATGATCTGCTTAGATTGACTCTAGAATTAAAAATTGTCTACCATGAGCATTCCATCCTCCTTCAATTTGATAGGCAGCAGTAGCAAAACCTAAATTAAAACGCCAATTATATCATTAAGTTTGATTATCCAATCTAGATTATCATGCAAGTAATATGTTTTGCAAAAATTGATTTTTATACTACTGAAGATTGAACACACCCCATTCAAAATCGTCAGGAAATTTGCCGTACAAAAAGTCGCTGTCGTTTTGGGCTGCTGCAAAGCTCAGTGCCAAGAGGAGCAACCCAACAACGGTAGTTTTAAATAGAGCCATCGAAGAGATGAATTATTATCCTTTAGGTTCCAAAAACTTATTCGGAGTAACAGTTTCCATAAGCGTTGGGACCGCCATATGAACGATCCATATACAGCTTTCGCAGCCATTCCTTTTTCCTTGTAACTCGAGTTTCAAGTGGACCAAGATAAGACTTTCATTTATTAGGAAACATTGACAAGATGACTCAAGTTAAGTGTTTTCGATGGTTTGAATCTGTCACCAATTATAATTGAATAGTGTGGCAATACATGAAAAACGAAGCTGATCGAGGTTGCGATCAGTTAGATGCATATGGTATAGTTTGTCATTAAATATTAAAAGGTGTATTAATAGGAAAATAACTGAAATTACATCTAATTATCGTGGGGTATCGGATAATTATACGATTCGAAGTGACGTGAGATATCTATGCGTTATATTCATGCGTTATATTATATATTCATAATACCTTCTTCACATTTGTATATTATTAACTATGTGCACATATCGGTATGCAATTTTATTCATTCACGTTTATTAGTAACTGGATTTTTAATCCAGGATTAAATAGATCCGTTGCTTTTTATTGATACATCAATTCCAACTTACATACCTAACTCAAATCTTGGATGTGATAGTCTTTAAATCAATTCTTAACTTGTGGCTACTCATTACTCAAATCAGTCAAATATGTTCACAAGGACATGATTTAGGGTACCTGTCATGTCAACTGCACATGCCATGCTCGCGTGTCATTTCAAATTATGCTTCTATGCTTCTTTCGAATAACGAGACATGACAAGTGCGACACCATAGTGTGGTTGAGTTTGTACATAGCGTCATCAGGCTAATTACATTCGTTCTGGGTACTCTCTTTATCCTAATTTACGGTGAGATGGGAAAACACTTGACTTTCGAAATTAACATCAGAACTCATCAATCACGCTGACTGAGGCTTTTTGGTGATTTCAGAATATCGCCATTCACCATTGCCGCTTGAATGTATAGTTACTGCTTGTCATCAATAAATTATGTTTGACACATTATTTTAAAGATCAGTTTTAATATACTGAAATTTAATCATTATTGAATAATATTTATCCATATAATGCAATGCAGTTAAGTACTCAATAGCTGTCATTTTCCTAATTAGAATGACTGGGTTTTGCAACCCGAAATTCGGAGATCAGTCCTGCTCGGATCATGTAGTTTTTCATGGTTCTCGCTATTCTGTATCAGTCATCAACATAGTGTTGGGCTTTTCAAAATTTTGTGATTGATAATACAATCGTTTTTGTTGATTATAATTTTTGAGTTTGAGGTATCAACATTTTGTATAGCCTCATTGGATCCACGAACATAAAAACAACAGTTGCTGCTACATGCTACAGAGTATAAAATAGGGCATAATGCCAATGCTCACATTAATATAAAAACGTGCATGCTTCATTTTACCTAACATTTCAGCAGCACTGTCTGCAACATTAATTTGCAGATGCCGACGGTATTGAATATAGGTATTGATAAGATGGCAATGATATACAAAAGAAACCTCTATTAGCACTGAGCACCTTTTCGCTGTACATTACACATATTAACAACATTATCATACATCGTGATATTTTTATTAAGAAAACTTCGCGAAATTATGCATTAAGACTCGCCAATAGAGTTCCCAATGATCTTGGCTCTCATAAGATTGACGCTTCGACATTGGACAACAACCGTGCTTTAACGACCTTGGTTTGGTGCACATAATGGTATCATATAATGTAAAAAATGTGAAATTCACTTCGTAAATGTTAAGAAGGGGAGACAAAACACATTATAACCTAACTAAGAACTGCTGCTATTAATATGGCATACGAGCAATAGTCAGTGAATAGCAACAGTGCATGCAAGAGTTCAGTAGTTTAGCATGCATGTGTAGACTATAGAAAGTTGAATCTCAGTTAAAATGGGTAAATTGGGTAATCCTTCTGAATCCTCTGATATACTGACGTTTTCAAACAATGCGATAGGTGAGTATTGTGTACACAAACCCATTGTACAAGATCTGGTGTGCATTCACAGAACAAATTGATCTCTTTATAAGATTTGTAATTTTGCAAGCAATCTTGTTTGTGCAATTTCTCTAAAATGTTACGATTTAGAAAATTTAGTGTATTTTATTTGTACTTATTTTTAAAAAATAAGTAAACTTTGAAGGCTTCACAACTATTGGGAAAATTACAGTTTATAAATCTGTCAAAGATAAGCATGACAAATAATCATGTTATATAAAACGGGTACGTAATTTAAGAAATAATAAACTTCATTATATGTTGGAATTGATTTTTGTGACAGGTTTGTTATTAAAGTATTTCTGTTTTCCTTTTCGCCCCATTAGAGTACGCGAGTAACTACATCTGGCATGAGAATGCGTATTCCATAAAACCAGAACGTCATTGCATACGAGGACGGATTCGCAATTGTTCCCTTTTCAGCCGACATAAAGGATCTCTGCAGCAGCTCAGTCAACCCCAAATTCAGCAGCAACAACTTTTGGAAAGTGTGCTATATTTTCCACTTCATCCATTTCCTCGTGGACAGGAAGATGTTGTGAAAGAGAAGGTTATGGATGGAAATCAGACGAAAATTTCCAGCGAGACGAGCTCAACCAAACAGAAACAACGACTGTCTCCAGCTCGACGATATTCCCTGGATGCAGATGCCAGAGGAATTAAATCTCATTTTCTACCAGCAGATTTGGAAGTTTTGCTGGATCTCGGACTAAACTCTTGTAAAAGTATGAGCGGTGCAGATGGAAATGAAGCCAATAGCGACATAGGGGTCGGAGGAGACGATCCAAAGTGTGCTAATCAATATTTCACTAGTGTTTACAGACGTGATTTTTCGTGTACAAACGAACGGAATTATTCAAGGGAATGATTTAATTTTCTCTCTGAAACCACAATTCTCTTGATAAAATATGTTTATGCATCATCGCTGTGGGATTTGAATTGCATTCATGCGGGTCGACGCGACAGCACGATTACACAAAAGTAATTACTACTTACGTTTACTTCAAACTCAACCAATATCGATGTATTTTTAAGAAATGTACTTTTTTAAATCTACCAGTAAAGTTTTGTAAATTATAGATAAATGTATCACAATTAAATTCATATTGTTTTTTAAAACTTGTGTAAAATATAAAATAGTTTCAAAGTTACTACGTCTGGCAGGTGGTTTCTTGCAAAAAGTTATCTTCGCCTAGTGAACATTGCCTTTCTTTGACATTCCACGGTAGTCTAGGTCTAGGAAACCCATTGGACGTGAATATTTTCCTAATATATTGAATCGACTTCTTGGGAATTATCTCGCGGCCGGGATCCGTGAAATTTACCCAATGAAGCCCAAAGCGCTCCCTACAAAAATATAATTTAGAATTCCTTTCAATAACAACAATAAATGGCCTTGCCTATTATACTTTATTTCTCCGATGAATTGCTGGAAAGAATGTAAATGACAGCCGTTAACTTACGTATATCCGCTGGCCCATTCAAAATTATCCATTAAGCTCCAGACAGAATATCCTCTAACATTACAACCATCAATTATCACAGCTTTTAGTAAATTATTTATATAGCCCCTATAATACTGAATTCTTCCTTGATCATCAAGAAAAGTATTCGGATAGTCACTGTATCCATTTTCGGTTACAATCAACGGCGGATTGTTGTACGTATTTTTAATCCAGTTGAGAACTTTACGAAAGCCCCATGGTACTACTCGTAACCAAGTTGAACCAGAGTCAGGCCAGCTTGGATCTTGAAATGTCATTGCATCTTGATCCCCATACCATCCTGGACCTGGGTCACTCTCGGCTGGAGTAACCAAATAAGTTGAATAGTGATTCAGACCGATAAAGTCGTATGATCCTGTGCAGATTCATTATAGTAAATTTTAATATGATAATTCTTCAAGGTTATCTGGAAGCGTCAGAATTTTATGTAAATTCACAGGAGAGTAACCTTTTATATGTTGCGACCAAAAGGCATCGAATGATGGTAGGCGTGAAATTGCACGTCCTTCTTGTTCGCTCCTGCTATCCACATATTTTCGGACGATATCAGGCCACTTTCCAAAAACAATAGGGTTTGCAAATAGTCCAAACTATATACCACAATACAAACACCCGGATTTAATTATTGTCTACCTATATGTATACCTATGTATGTTGTTATGAAAAGCATGAAATATGAAAGCCATTCCATAAATGAAAATTTAAGTTTAGCCCTTGTTGATCTCATCATCATCACATTTTAAGCCCAAACCTTAAATTGTAAAGCTCTCTGTTGGGCCTCGATATCCCGAGGATTATTAGGATCTGCGGGCTCAAGCCATCCGGAATCAATGGTAATCCCAACCTGACCCCTTTGCTCATCTTTAAATTCCTTCTCGTATATCCTGTAAGCTCTGGAGTGAGCTCTGAGCACGTTGTGAACGCAAACATATGGGCTCTCTGAGATTTCTTTAATTCCGGGAGCGAATACGCCATCTCCGTACCCCACGATGCATATTACCCACGCTTCATTAAAAGTGATCCATTGTTTCACTCTGTCTCCAAAGCTTTGGTAAAGGAGTCGAGAAAAGTTGGCAAAGTGCTCTATTATCTCTTCATTCAACCAACCACCAGAATTTTGAAGTTGTTGAGGTAAGTCCCAGTGATGAATGGTGATGACGGGAATCAAGTTGTGATGAATGAGAGAATCTATCAACTCGTTATAATAGTCTATTCCGGCCTGATTAATGGTTTTTGTGGTTCCACTGGGAAGAATTCTCGACCATGAAATTGAAAAGCGGTAAAAGTCTACCTGAAATCAAAGTAAAATGATAAATATCCTGTAATAAAATCGTGTCAATATTGTGGTTGCTTAAACATGTCCGAGTAGCAGAAATGGTGGCACAATACCCCAATGTTTTTCACAAGCTGCACATCTCTCTTGACGTTGTGATAAGAGTCACAAGCAACATCTCCAGTGCCACTATCTTTTACTGGAGACGGACTCTGATGGGTAAAGTTGTCCCATATACTTTCCCCCTTTCCTATAGAAGATAGACATTTTGTAGAATTTTTAGAACGAAATTGGTATTCAGGTGAGAAACACCAGGATCAGTATAAATATAACTTATTAGCTAAAGGCTAAAATGAGCTACCGTCTAGATTCCAAGCTCCTTCAATTTGGTAGCTGGATGTCCCAACTCCAAATCTTAAATTGGGGAAATAGTAAAAAAAAATGAACAAACTTTTCCACTTACATATGCAAAGTTTTAAGTCAAGAAATCAAGTCAATACCTGAAATAGGGTGGGAATTCTCCATAAATAAATTCGTCTCTGTCGTTTACCACCGAAGATCCAACTTTCCAAACAGCAGTAGTTAAGAAAAAAGTTATGATTAAGCGATTCGATTTCATATTTCGATTATTATAATGTTTCTTTTAAAACTAGATGCTTGTTTTGATTACAGAATACTGCGACAAAAGACAAGGAGACAACTTTCTCAATAATTTTCAGTTCTTATTGCTTTAGAATGATTATCATCTCTACAACTGGACGAATTTACTTTCATGTGCATATAACATAAATATTGACATGTATTTACCGGCTCACCAAAATAATATACAAGAGAATGGTCAATAGTGGAGGACAAACGAAATAAAATATCATTTAGTCAAAGCCCAATGCAGGGATACACGCTAGTAGTACTGGAGAAATAATGCATATTGACTCTTAATTCCGTAAAGAGCATAACAGTTAAATGATTTCAAGGACAAACATCTTTATGCGCTGGATTGCATTAATATTCAACTGTAGAAAGTAGTAGATATCATTGTACTGATTGTGTGAAAAAGTGTTGTGGACGCGAATGGACTGCCCAAGCATAAAGTATCACGCTATGTTAAAAAATGATCTACAGATCACAATGAAATCCATGATAGCGTTGGTAGTAGCCACTCTACATACAGATTACATAAAATAATACTTGATAGTTAAACAAGCATATATACCTATAAATACTTATTATCTACACGCCATTTCGTACTGCACATTTAAATGAACAAAAGACAATGAAATGGCAATTTTTGAAGTACACATTACATAAAATTCACATGTTATGGTATATATGATCGTTAGTATCATATTCTTGTATTCTTTTGTAATCTACGTTTCTTATTAATACAACATGGCCCGATATGATTTTTCTTCAAAACTATATCATTGTCCAATTAAATTAATACTTACATTAACGGAAAACAAAGTATTAGGTAAGTCATTACATCCAAAATTCAACATTGATAAAAACATGTCTGTATAAAAGCACATAGATATCTTTTATTTGTGGAGTTTTGTAATCGCTGAACTAATAAATATTTTCATGAAATGCGTCTTTGTATTTTTATTCCACAGAGTATTGAACAGTTTGATGCATTATAAAATGTAAACCAAAGTAAAAAGTCATGCGTAGAAGAATCAGATCATTGACTTTTCTTTTCAAAATGTCAACAAAAGCTTGGCGATGGTGTAACGTGGTTTTATCTAATTCATAAGAATGCAAACATTAACTTCTTTGCGCAAACAGTTGTAGATAAGAAAGCACAATATACATCTACGTGCATTTTTACTTATATTACGGTTCGGTCCCAGTAAGCTAATGAATCCTTCTACGATTGAGTCGACTGAGGAGCCCTATAAAATTAATGAAGCATGAATAATTGAATAACATGTAACCTTGCTGCAATTGATATTAGCATCAATGACGGTTTAGTAGAGTTTCTACTCCATGTGAGCAAGAAGTCAGAAAGAGAAAACGAAACGTTGGCAGGCTGGTGGAAACCGCAGTAAACGCTTCGAAATACACGAAAAGCAGGTCTCATTGAACATAATATTAAGAGATTTGACAAAGTACTAGCAGACTGGTATAAGGTGATGGATGACGGAAATTAATGGACGAGTGGAGCACGAACATTGTGCTATATTGGGACGAGCGAAGCCTATAAAAATGTCAATAGTCACTCGATTTCTGACCGTCAATCTTCGCTGCGCTAGTGTATGTATTGTCTCTGCCTTTGTCCATGTATTATTTCAGAAAGATATATACACAAAGGCAATTTTCTCCGTTACACTTACCTGCTTCTAATATACCTAAAGCTTTCACTGCAAGCATTATAATTGCTTTGTTTAGCAATTGTCTTCTACTTAAAAGTATGGTAAATTCGGGTTGAAATTACTCCAATTATTTTCCCGTCCACGTATTCTTTTATTATTCGTTTTGACTCAGACGGGTGAGGTTAGAATGAATTTTCGTTCTGTTTTCTTTAGAGATGAGAACAAAGTCATAAAGGTTGAGCATAAAGGTTGAGGTCAATAGTTCAATAAAATATCCTGCTTGACCTCGTGTTAGGATAACAGTTTTTTTCAACCTATTTGAACAGTGGACGGGCGGCTGTAATGTGAAATTTGTATTGTAAATATGATAATATTCAGTGAAAACTTCAAAACCTACGTCCTGCCTTGGATTTCCTTGGTGGTGACCGGTTACATTGCATGGAACTTTTACCATCATGTTATCTGTGCGGTGAATGTAAGTACGTGCACAGAAATGGTAACATTCTGTGCGTATTATGTATCATTACATTCTCATTTCAAATTGTAAAGTTGAAAGTAAGTCAATTCAACCAAAACTACTACCAGTTTTGCTGTGCTACTGCTTTTGTTCCCATACGTCAACTACGTATACGTTTTTTGACCCTAAACAGTATTTTTGGATAGTATGTAAAACACCAATATGAATTTATTCGTATGTTATTGATTTTCCTTTGCGGTATGTTTCTTGGGAAAGGACAAATGGACAAGACGAAGACTTATTAGGAAGAAGCAACGGGAAAGAGCGTATGCTTTCCAAAAACTGGAGCAACGTTACTCGCCCATAACGGCCAAAGCGGAGAAAATCATTTCTCTGACGGAGGATCAACTTCTTTCTGAGCTTCAGCAGAGAAAGCTGTCTGCTGTGGAAGTGTTAGAAGCATTTACTGCCAAAGTGAGTCCTCCAAATGTTCCAATTCAATATGCAACGTCATAAAAATAGGATGTCTGACTCATAAATTAAAGTGTTTTTTGACGGCTAGCTATGAAATCCAGTGAGGCATGAAATCGGAAATGTCAAGTTAAGCTAAAATTGAAATCTCACCAAAATATTCTTTTTTAGATGTTAGCGCTCGGAAACGTACCTAAACTGCGTGAAAAAATATTCCTTGTGCTCATATGCAAATGTATTTTTAAGGAGAGTTTCTCGACATTTCACAATGTCGAGAATTTATCTAAATGTATACCACAGACTTTATAGCTGGTCATTTTAACACTAATATAACTCATTATTAAACATGTTCCACACTCACATAATATATCGTATTCGTGCTATTTATCCAGCAAATTATACGTACATTGTAGACAGATCAAGCAGAAATGTTAAGTTTATGTAAAGAACTTTATTGTGCAATAATGAAAAAGTTTGTGTCATTAACCGGAACGTGTAAGCCGGGTACAAGTATGTAACACGAATACGAACAAATAAAATAAGCCAGTATGGTATACAATAATATGTGGGGTGTTAAATATATTGTCATTGTCTGTTTTAAGACAGCATTACAATTTTGAAGGAAGGTTCCCTTGTACACAGAGTAATTTATCAATATGGCAGTATTTTCTCATTTAGTTTCATGATGTTGCGTAACAACATTAAGTAAACTGGAAACGCGGAAAGAGTTTCAAACACAGTTTTAACTGACCTTTAAACTTAATTCCTAATTTTTCCAATTAACTATTTGGAAAATATGATATAAAGATGTATTAGTTGATAGAACTGAAATCAGCGTTTCTTAACGTGTAAAAATTATTGACGCTTACTAAACTTGCCGGCAGTAGATAGGATTTGAATGTTGGAAAATACAACTCCGCGTTGTACGTAAATAGGAAAAAACTCCCAATAAAAAGTCCGATAACTTTGCAGCGTTTTGATCTATAATACTAAAAATTGGCAGATGTGTGTGGTGAATGCGTGCAAAACAACTAATGCAATGATTTTTCTCAAAAGTTAATTTTAAAATGTCAAGAATCATTAAAAATGTAAGAATTAAAATAACGTGCATTTGCTTGCATTAAAGTGTCGCTGAGACCGTTCTAAATGCACTTCTTGATTATCTGTAAACGCATTTAGTAACAGGGTACGCGACCGCGAGTGCATTTATTTTTCAAAATAGTTACTTTTAAACATTCGCGCGAGGCAAACAAGTCAATGATTCAACAATTTTACGTATGTCACGATGGGAAATCGCACAGCTATTGATAAATTACTCTTTACTTAATACCACCTTAATGTACAATCCAACTGAGTGTTATTATATATTTCATATTTCTTTAAATACTTATTCAATCAGTAATTAACAAAAAATGATCAGCTCGTGTACTTGAATTTCAGGCACTGAAGGAAACCAAGAAATTCAACTCTGTGACAGAGTTCATTCCACAGGCTCACGTAAGAGACTTGCTTCAAATTGCTATTTTCGGCCGTATGTAATATTAATGTGAATATCAGTAATGCAAGTTTTCAAAGATAAGTTGTGAAGATCTTTGCAAAATAAACTTTACGGTATTATTTTAAAATTATCAAAAAAACTGTAGACAAAGGTCACATTAAAAAGTACACCCACTCGCAATATTAAGCATTACGGAACTTCCATTATGGAAGTCAACAGAATGAATGGAAGGATTTACGTTGAAGAAAAAATTTAGACTATTAAATTAACTTGTTATCTTGAGAAATCTTTATACACATTGCACGCCCCCGCTCCAGCTCCGGTGCTTCTTTTGTGTTTGAGTTTTTTCCAACGTTTGCTTTCACTCCCACCCAAGCTATTACTGTAAACATGCAAAGAGCGCGTTACCGTTACGTCATTATATTATACTACATAATATGTAGTACATATCTCTACTAAGCAAACACTATTATTGCCTTTGGCATAGTTTTAATGCAGTGTATGCACTTGGCCCTGTTCCAAATAGTTATGGGCGACTAAACTGGATGAGTTGAAGGAGGCCAAAGGTCCTCTTCACGGACTCCCGATTAGCATTAAAGAAAATTGCAGTGTGGAAGGAACTGACTCAACACTTGGATTTGGAAAGAATCTCGGAAATGCTCGAAATGAGGGGACCTGCACTCTTGTTCAGATGTTGATGGACCTCGGCGCGGTCCCATTTTGCAAAACAAATGTACCGCAAAGCTTGTTCTGGTATAATCAAGACTCTGTAGAGCTTTAATCATAATTTACTCACTACGAGCTTGCATCTTGATACTCACAATTTTATGAAGAATGCAAAAACTATAACTTTCTTAACGTTCACATGATTACTGAAGTTGGGGCTGCGGAAATCCAATATTTGGAGAAACCTTGAACTGCCTGAATCCAAATTTGGGACCAGGAGGAAGCAGTGGAGGAGAAGGTAGCTTGATAGGAAGCGGAGGAAGCTTCTTGGGAATAGGAACGGATGCCGCAGGATCTGTTCGAATCCCAGCCCACTTCTGTGGAATTGCAAGCTTAAAGCCAACTAAAATGCGACTAAGGTTTGAAACATAGTACAATCTAATTCTTTTGTATGATTGCCTCCATCATGATAAAAAATTAATTTAATGTATAAAAACACCCACAATTGTCAGTCCAGCTGGGTTCCGATCCTCCGTTGCGGCCGTAATTGGATGTAAGCATTATAGTGTATACTATAACAAATTGTCACAATTTAAAAAATAATACCCATATACTCCTACATGTGCTTACCAGAAACTTTGGCCATTTATATTTTCTTATCGTTCTTTTTTATCGTTAGTGTATGGAGTTGCTGGTTTAATGGGGAAATCTGCCGTGTTTATCAAAAAAGTTTTCAAGGCCCTCACGGCGGATGAATTTCAGAAAAAGTACGATCGATTAACGGTGCCAATTCCCTGGAATGAGGCTGTGAGTAAAATGACAATTGTCGAAGCTGTTACGTTAATGGAATAACAGTACTACTTCCTTTTATGTTTCTCTAGTTGTTTTCATCGAAGCGTCCTCTCCGAATTGGCTACTACACTAATCTTGACTTCTTCCCTGTGATGGGTGACACGGAACAAGTGGTTTTGAATGCAAAGGCGGCCATGGAATCGGCCGGACATACACTCATTCCAATAGAGCCTCCCGACGGTTATCAAGTAATGAAAGTGTTCACGGATTTGGTGTATGCCGATGGTGGACAATTCATTTGCAAAATCTGGTAAAGGTGGAATGAGCTCTATTTTATAGTATGAATTCTATAAATTCTGAGAAAGCAAAATATATGAAGTGTATGAATTCCTGTGGAATGTAGGAAAGACGAGCCTGTGGCAGAAGCCGCCGCATTTCATTATTTTCTCAGTCGAATTCCCAAGAAAATTCGACGGTTTCTGGCAAGGATTATGGATTCTCACTGGATTCCTTCATTTCATTCGCCACGTGTAGCTTCCATGTTCCGATGTGCGCAGGGTTCTTCTTAATAACTGTCAAGAAATGAATGGCATGTTTCACATGTTGGTCTTTTATGTCACCACTTTTAGGTGGTGCGGAAAAGTCAAGCGATCTGATGCTCACTATGGAACGCAGAAGAGAACTTTTACAAGGATTCGTGAAACAATGGGAGACGCAGGACATTGACTTGCTTCTTTGTCCCACATTTCCATTTCCAGCAACTCCTATTAATTACTGCGGATTTCTAAAACGTAATTCAAAAAGACAATAGAAAAGCCTCGTCATAGTCATTTGCAGTTGATTGGGATCTTTATTAACTTGGGAATAATATATTATTCGGTTTTTGTGCACGTAGCTGCCATTATACACACACTGACATTCAACATGTTCGACTGGCCGGCTGGCGTTGTCCAGTTTGGAACTGAATATGGGACCAAGATAAATGAGAGCACTTACGATACCAAAGGAGACTTTCTCCTCAGGTGGGGCCTTGAGGTATGTATAGATAAGGTTTATAATAGAGTTGTTTTTCATTATTAAGCCAAGTTCTCATATCAATAAAAACATGCCTACTCTTATTTTTGAGGCTGCAAAACAAAGTACAGGAATGCCGATATCCGTACAAATTGTCGGGCTGCCTTTCCACGAGGAACTGGTCTTGAGAGGAATGATCGAGTTGGAGATGGAGTACAAACAATCATTAGCATTATCAACTATTTAATTTCGAAACTGTCAGATTATAATCGCAAAAATATGCTACTTTGCAGTCCAAAAGTTGACTTTGAGTTACATGATCAACACAATGACATATTATGCAATGTTTGCTTTAATTTAAATACCTAGTCTTGCTCACTATACAGCATTAAAAAATAAAAGGGTTTACCATTAAAAACAAAAGTGACCTACTTATTTACAAATTGTAATACATTTACATATAGCACTTCATCCTGTGCAAAAAAATGGCAATTTTCGATAATGAAATGAAGACGCCACCTTCCGAACCGATTTCTTGCTGCTATCAACATTGACCACAGACAAAGCCAAGTTGTCTGTGCATAATCAGCGCAGCGCAGAAAGGTACCAAACAATCTTTGTTCATTTCTTTGTTGTTGTTGTGCATCAAATCGTCGACTCCACGAGACCACAATGCCCCATTCAAGAAATGTAAAAATGCGGGGATATCAAGCACTTTTAATTACCAACTTATTTCCAAACAAGCAAATTCGGTTAAAAACCTTCTTCAATTAAATTGCCACAATTACAACATTTACTGGATTAATGCATCAAGTATTTTAATTTAAAGTTATCGTTTTATGTAAGGAAAGGGTCATAGTTCTCTCTGCTTTCAAGTTATTAACTATCGAGATCAACAACATCAGAGATAAAAACAAGTGATTACAATTATTACAATTACACAAATTACTGTAATTTCTACTAAATGCAGTGTTTAGTGTTTGGGTTTTAGTTTTGTTGAGGAATTCATGTCCGGTTGATTCCGAGTCGAAGGTAACTGGTCACTGGTCACTGTGTGTGACTGGAAACTGGTGACTTTTCTTAATCCACGGCAGTGTAAAGTTGTTGATTATCAAACTATTTTATGGCATAATTTAATAATTGACCTAGCTCAGTGTTTTGTGCTAATTGACATGATGACATTGATGTCACAGTTTTAAAGTTGTACACAAGCATCCAGTCAGACCATTCTGAGTCCATTCTGATTGTGTACTATGGATTTTAATAGACAGCGAGAGGGGCCTTGTCATAATCATAATAACTGCGGCTGTGGCGATCAGATGCGCCCTTCGGCAAAACGTAGACGGTATGTTTGTTACATCTTTGAATCTACCTTTTAGTGCTATATATAGCCAAGATGCAAGTCTTGCATCTTGTGATAAACATGTCATCACATCTTGAGTTTAATTAAGATAGTTAATTTACTACATGTAACATATAATTAATGTAATCTTCATTTTGATTCCTAGAATCGACGAACCGGATGGTGACCCAATTTACTTTTGCACCAGTTGTAACAATAGAATTCACGAAGTTTCTACCTCAGGGGACGAAGAATTTTCGGATGAGGGAGAAGTTGAAGCAAATCAGTCAGCCTTGGCAATGTTTCCAAGTAATCCACAACAAGAGGCCCAACAAGGCCAACATGTGGGAGGCGATTCTTCCGTCACTGTTGACGCTTCCACCAATAGTAGTAGTATTGCTGCGTCCCCTCCACTTCCAGCACCTTTACAATCGCCTAGAACACCAGTAGGGACTACCAGTAACCAGTTAGCCAGAGTAGATGAGCTTGGTTGGCAAGAAAATCGGCCTGCTTTAACAGCAAGGGCGGCTTATCTGTTAAATAGCCCAAGGATGAGTGACGTGAGATTTTTAGTTGGAGAATCCAAGGTGGAAATATATGGTCACAAGACCATTCTGGCGTTAGGTTCCCCGGTTTTCGAAGCGCAGTTTTATGGTTCTGTTGGCTCTGGAGCTGTAGATGTCATTGAACTTCCTGACATGGAACCGGAAACTTTTCTTATGTTTTTGAAGGTATGTATATTATAATGTTTCTATTAACTGTGACGTGTACACTTTTATAATCATGCAAAGCTTGTTTTTATCCTTTATGATATACTCATTCTGCTACAAATACATTTTATTTCAGTACTTGTACACAGATGAATTGGAGAACGTCTTGGATGACACTCAGCTTCTTTGTCTATTACGGCCTGCCAAAAAATACATCGTTCCTCATTTAGTCGACAAATGCTCTGACATCCTCATGACGGAATTGAAACCCGAGAATATTTTTCAGATTCTACACCATGCACAATTTTATGAATTAAGTAAACTGGAAGGGGCTTGCGAGCGCTACATTGACAGGTAATTGCTGTTCAGCTCAAATAATTAATAATGCATATAAATAAGCCTTATTCATATTTGGTCATAGATGAACAATTATTATTTTATCATTATTTGGAAAACAGAAATAGTGAATCCATTGTCAGATCTGAAGAATTTACTAATCTTGGAAAACCTATACTGGTCGAATTTTTGAAACGGGATGGATTGAACATAAATGAGGAGGCTCTGTTTCAAGCAGTTTTAAGGTACATAATTTGCTCGTATTTTTCAGAAATGGTATGCAGTTAGTTAGTACTGGTATTATATGCACAATCCAAGTTGATATTATTCAATTCTATTATTTACAGATGGGCAAGTGCAGAATGCCAAAGAAATTCCATTGATACAAGCTATGAAAATCTTCGACTTGCTTTGGGAGATTGCCTGAAGCTAATACGATTTCCAACAATGAGGAAGGAAGAATTTGCTTCCGTTTTTGAAACAACGAATATCCTTAGCCCTGAAGAAGCATGCTCTGTGTTTGTTTACATGTGCAAATCTACTCACAACTCGTAATAAGCATTAATTTTCTTATTCTAAATGAATTCTCAATAGTTTTCTCGTGCAATGACATAAATGATAATATGCTGAAAGTGTACTTTCATTATCATTTCAAAGCATGTCGCCAGCCCTCATGTTTCCAACAATGAAAAGAGTTTTTGCACCGCATCTTTGTATTGTCAGTCGATTTTCTGGAGAACCCCAGGAACATAGCCTAAACTATAGGAGCGGGGAAATCTACAACTACCGCATTAAGTTAGTTGGATTTTTTATTCATTTTAATGATAATCCTTTTGTTTATCTAGCTTTCCGTTTGTGGTGTCTAATGTTAAATATTTTACGAATGGGATTGTTTTATAGCTTCAAGGTTGATCGTCATATATACTTGAAAGGAGTGAACATATTCAGCATTCGATGTGGACCCCAGGTCGTATATCATGGGAACAGAAGAGACTTTAGTGGAGCTCTGTATTTGTACGAGAAAGGAGCACCCTCCTATGAGGGACGAAAGCAGTTCAACAAACAAGGCTGTCTCGAGCCTGATGAAACGGCAACGTCAGTAAACGGAATTGGGAGAAGGCAATATTATCCGGTTATGTTCGATACAGAAATAGCCCTCGGACCAGGAAAGACCTACACTGTTTGTGTTGTCGTTTCGGTAAGAATTGCATTTTACTGTCTTCACCTTTTACGTGTATATTCCTATTCCATTCAATTAGTGTTGCTAATGTGATTTTTATATACTTTTTTATTGCTCAGGTTAACAGTCACAGTTATCCGGCACAACCTTTGCATACGTTTGTGGGTACGAATGAGAAAAATAAAAGTACTGTGGTGTATTCGCCAGACTTGGCAATCAACTTTACATTTTTGGGCTCATCTGTTGACGGAAGCGTCGGACGATTTACTTCTGCTCAGATTCCTGAACTTATATTTTGCCTCTAGAAATAATTTCCAGTTTTCATTTGCTTATTGAACTTTTCGTTCGCGAAATGAATCTTATCCAAATTGTAATAAAGCTGTATACACCACGTACATAATCACATAAACTCTAAAATATTAAAAATATCGATAAATTAACTAAAAGTTCGATGTACTGAAAAATGAAAAATTTTAAATGGGCACCCAACGAATACTTATTTTTTGTATTACATTAATATTATTATTAATTTATTGTCACCTTCGTTGTAAGTAGTTATATATGTAATATTTCAATTACGACGGTTTATAACAGCCCTGTATATGGTTGTAGAATATTAACGAATTAATTACCGAAATATTTCGTAATTTTTTTAAAAGGTAGAAGCAACATGTATGCTACACCTGTCTAGATAAGTAAGCGCAGCCTTAGGTTTACGGATTACATGTTGATTTTGTATATGAAATTCCATGCGCATAAAATAAAATGTTTAATTAGTTCGTTTAAGACTATTGCATTGATTTGTTCGCTAAGCTAAGCTATGTTTCTTCATACGGATCCACAAAACCTATTTTTACGCCACATAACTTCGTTCAAACAATATGGGATGATAACACAAGGATTTAATTTGACCCAATAGCAAGTTAAACATTCACATTATAATCGTGTCATGGGCCAAGGGTGAAGGGTCCCATCCAATTCATCCTAGTTTGCAAAAAAAACCCATACGTCTTCAAGTCTTCATGACATTTAGACAGGTGCATTTTGCATTTATTGGGCAGTGCTATGCAGGATCTCCGGAACCAGTTTTTTTTGCATAAAATGATTTTGGGTGTAAATACGCGTCCACGCTAAGCAGATGAACAGATGATTTTTGTTGCAAAACAATACATTACGTAGAACGCAATACGTGATTCATGTCGTGCTGCTGGTGTTCCTCACACCATTAATAACAATAACAATGACTATATAGAACCTTCTCATCTGCTCCTCGACACTTGTGTTTGTAAATATACACTGCCCATTTCAATAGGATTGTTGTTTTTTGCAGCACTCGATAGACCCAGGTTTGCTGATTGATGAGGAGGAGGATGATGATGATAAACCCGTTATATATACCACTCACATTAACACGCAATATATATCCAAAAACCAATCTATAATGTAATAGGCAATTATCATGTTTTTATTGGCTAGTTAAGAAGAAGACTAAAATATGGAGTAATTTTAATTGCGCAAAGACCATCTGGTGGACGGGGTTGTTGGTTGCATGTTGTGCAAATGTTAACGTGAAACGAATACATTTTTATGGGATTTTTTAGTCGATCTCATTCCACATTTGTTTCGTTGTTGGGTTTTAATTTTGAAGCTTTAAATATATCTTTGTATGTGTTTATATGTGAGTATTATAGATGCTAAATTTCGTTTTGATAGACGCTGCTAAGTTTATAACAGTTTGGTGGTTAAAGTTTTGTTGGTTGTGTGACGAAGGATTGTGGTTAGCTACAGTTATTCTTATTCACGGGGAACGTTGATTGAATAGGGCACTGTGAGTGATATTCTATACATTTCATAGGCATCCTATATATGTTTCCCACACCTCAATTGGATTGTCTGTTGTATGAATATGATTTGACCTGACTGATACTTTTTTATCGAGAAGTGGCGTGGTCCATGATAAGAGTTTACCGTTTCTCAGCTAGTGGGATTTTGATAAACTGTCGACTCGGAATAAATAAACATTTTACATGTGAAATTAGCAACTGGTGGTGCCTCAGGGTTTAAGCGACAATGGAAGGGAAAGGGGATGGGTCTTCCAGTAACACTGCCAAGAAAACTGGTACAGGAAGCAGTAGTAGCAGTAGCACCAGCTCAAACATTCCGGGCTCTAGTGGCAGTACCACCGGTAGTGTTATAGCTGTAATTATAAATCCTCCGAATCCAATACCAAGTACTTCCGTTAACGTAGCTTTAAGTAAAACGGGATCGGGCAAACCGGTGGAGAAACCGTACCCTTCCAGCTCAGCTTCGGCAACTGCTACCAGTCCTAGCAGTACTAGCAGTCCTCCGTGTCCGAAACGACGAAAGTAAGTACCAAAAGTCATTAAAAGAAATTTCACTGTGTGTATTAGGAGTGGTATCTTGTATCTCTGAGCATTTCTTTATTTTCAATTAGGTTGGTGTCAGGAAACTCTAGAAATGACAAAGACTCGCTACAGTCTTCCCTCTCGACGCCTCCTGTTTCAACGGCGATTGTGCATAGTTGGCAAGAAACAAAGGCGAGCATTAAGGAAAGGACAACATGCCTTGTCAATAGTGAGAGGCTGAGTGACATCAAATTCTTAGTGGGACCAATGGAAGCTCCCATTTTCGGACACAAAACTATCTTATCTGCCTCGTCACCTTATTTCGAGAACCTCTTCTTTGGCCCAATGTCAACGAAAGAGCCAGTTATTAAGATTCCAGACATAGAACCCGAAGTGTTCCTCAGCTTTTTAAAGGTACGGTTAAGTTTAAGTATTATTTAAAAATTACAAGTAAGGAAGTGCTTATCATAGTATGATAATCATACATCTGCATACATATATATTACTTCTATTTAACACTTTTGTGGTTTACAGTATTTGTATACGGATGAATTTGATGATAGTATGGATGATTCCGACGCAATGATGCTTTTGAAGCCAGCAAAAATCTACATCGTTCCTCATCTTGCTAACAAATGCGCCCGATTACTCATCAATAAAATGAGCCCGGATAACGTTTTTCTGATATACAACCACGCAATAACGTTTGATGAACCGGATCTGGCACTTGTTTGCTTGAGATTTTTGGATCGGCAAATTGACAAAGTTATCCAAACTGAAGAGTTTCTTGAAATTGATCGAGAGACGTTGTGTACATTACTGGAGCGAGAAAATCTTAGGATTAATGAATGCTTACTATTCAAAGCAGTAATGAGGTAAATTAAACTGAATTCACTGACGAACATTGAACACGATTATGACATGCCTTTGTTGAAAAGTACTAATATACATGCATCGTATGTAATTTATAGTTGGACAGAAGCGGAATGTCAAAGGCAAGAGCTGGACATTTCTCCAGAAAATCAACGCGAAGTTCTTGGAAACGCTTTGTACCTTATTCGTTTCCCTGCAATGACACGTGAGGAGTTCTCCATCGAAGTGGTACCCAAAGGAATTTTAAACAAAGAGGAAATAATTAGTGTATTTATGAATTTGTGTATATCTAACGAAAAAAAGTACGTAACTGTAAGCATTATGTATGCCATTTACACTAAAATGCAATGAAAATTGTGGTTTCGTTAATCTGTTCCGTTCCATCTAATTACAGGCAGTTTCGACCTGAGACTCCGTTTTTTACTGAGCGTCGAGTGTACCGACCGAAGCTTCATTACTTGACACGTTTTTCGGATGTTCTTAGCAAAGTAATACATTATACGCCCCATGTTCTCAGCGGCGAAAATGTGTATAATTCATCTTGCAAGTGCGTGCAAAGAAAATAGTGAATAACCATTTTAAACAGTAATGCATGTTTCAATGATAATAGTTGCTATTTGTATTAATTATTGATTTATTTATTTAAAGATTCCGTACTGACCAGAGAGTGTTCCTCCATGGCGTTGGAATTTATGCTGTATCTAGTACAATTAACGGCTTGAAGTTTGTAGCCACAGCAAGTCTATTCAAAGCGGCTGAAGCAGCAGGGAGCGTACCACCGGGTAATCCTGTGTTCGGTTCATTGTTGGGGACAAAATCTCTTGAAGGTTCAACGCGTTCATACGATTTCAGAATGCCGTTTCAGATAATCTTCGACCAGCCTCTCGAAGTTAGACGGGGAGAAGATTATGTTATTCTTGCTACTTTGAAGGTAAATTCATTCATGTTGACGTGATTCACTGGCATGACTATTGGGTTCTCAAAAATGACTTAAAATATTATTTACATTTGCAGGTGGCAAGAGATACTAGCAGTGTTCCCTACGGCTCCCTTGGTTTATTTGGAGGGACGGGGGGATACGGGAATCAGATTGATGCGTACTATGGAACTAAGCCATTGGCAATTGTGAACGCAGCATGTAATGATGGGATAAAGGTAAATTTTGCGTTTCCTTCACTGCCAAGCAATGAATCCTTCTCGGCAGGACAGATTCCACAGCTTATATTTAGTGTATGATCGAAGAGAAGTAGATCCAGTTCAAAGGTTAGTTGTCCTCGTGGATTCTCATTATGTGGACATTGAATGTAATGTATGGATTGGGGTAAAAATAGATAACGTTGAAATATTTATCAATGGAATTTCTTAATTTATTGTCGCTAATTCGCATCATAATATTCCGCAGACATATGCATGGTTGTATATACGTAATGTACTTTTTATTTCGTTTCAAATCGATGTAATATGTAATAATCGCAATTATAAACTCGCAGAAATATTAAATTTATCGCTTTAACGGTTAGAATAAAAACGATCCTTGTCTTCTAATTTTTGATTAATTATCCACCATGTTGATTTTTGTATTGTCGGGCATGCATAGGCGAATTTCATGATACACTGCCACTGTTTCAAACGCTCGCGAAATCATAAAACCAAAGCTAAAAAAATGTATATATTCAATATGTTGTGCGTAGACCTTAGCTTTCCATGTACCCGAAGAGGCGACACGCTGGCTGCAATCATAATAATCGCTTGAAAAAATACATACGTAATAAGAGAATTGAAAGATTCATAATAATAATAAAGGTACAATCATCATAGCTGACTCTACACAAAATATTTCTTTGGCTTTGTTGTATCAATCTATTGAAAGAGTTGGGGCATTGTGGTCTGGTTTGGCATTGACCATAATGACAATGGCATGATGCATATTAAGTGATAACATGATAGCAGCTATATAATCGTTAGTTTTTTTCTATCATGGATTTATGTGAATTACAATATACCTGGAATTATTTTTTAGGTTTTAATCGATCATCTTTCCACCACTTAACATGTCCTTTAATTCGGGTTCAATCATGCCATAATATGCCACTCGTTCATTGAGATTATTTTATTGCGATTTTAATCCCATTTGTCGACGTACTAGCATTGATTTGAATGAATGGAAACAAGTTGTCAAAGTCTGCTCCTAATCCAAAAGGGATTCCCTCATTGATCATTTCTTGGTAAGAACAGTAAAAAGAGCACATCAATCACTGTCAGTTGTTTGTTCGCTATCCTATCAACAACAACGGTTACTGCGTTCGCTACGCTTGCTAGTGTCTTAATTATTGTGTACAAACAATCATACGTCATATCATTTCATAGCCAAACAGAAGGTTTGCTCATTCATGCACTTGTTCTACGCACGTCAGGCCCTAGTATGCTTTTGGAGGCGTGTATAGGTATGCAGTGAATTGCATTGTATGTAACAACCGTCTACAATCATACAATCATACGATTGTCAATGTCAATTCGTATCTTCTCTTGTAATGATTTTATATATACATACCTACGTATATATACGTTTTTTGCAAACTCAGTAGTTGACGTCAATTGTCACTTAACTATTTACAATTATTATTTACTAGTTGGCAAGCTCGTTGAAGCCAATGTGTAATATGCAGGATTGATAAGATAAGGTACTTCTCACAGTTTTAGTGCAGAGTGCAGTGTCTCATACGAGTCTATCTACCTGAATGAATGTCGTGGTGCTCTCCACTCTAATTAAACTTTTTTCTTATATTATTATGCTTGCGCATCTCTAGCAAGAAACATCAACAATTTCTTATTTACAACAGGTATCAACATCAACAGATCAACAGGCAATACCAATCAATAATGTAGTACTACAAGTACATAAAAGAGCACTTCTGTGAATGTGACCTCGCGTTTCCTTGAAATGTTACTAATGTAAGGAAATACCAAAAGAGAGTCCATTCATCAGAGACCTGATTGATTTCGTCAATTTTTATGTTTAGGTATGTACCTTCTCAATTGGTTTATCAACAAGACAATTGAACGAAATTTAGTCTTTCCTTTACACAAGATGTACATTGTTAGTTGGCACTATTATGAATGGTTTTTCTATTTCTATACGCATTTCGCTTGGTCAAGCGGCATGACTCTTTTGCATACACGTAGTTACTTGTACCTACCTATTTAACAATATAACATTACGATGATAGACTTTAGTTGTTAAATATTTTCAAACAAGTTACAGACAGAGAAGAGCTTGAGCTACCTTGTCGTGAGTTATATAATGAATAGAAAATTCACTGTAACGAGTGTCTATTGGGTGTTCACAAGTTTTCTTATTAGCCATTTCCAGGAAAGTATTGTGTTGTAATGTAACTTTAGAAAACTTGCTGCTATATATTTTTTTTCTTTTTCCAAATCAAAGTATTGCTTTTAACTTTGAAATGAACTTGTTGCACGTCACAGACGCTTCGAAATATCGTCATCTACTAAAGGTACTTGTACGCTGCTAAATTAGTCCCATTTAATTTTGTAGTTTGCATCATGTAGACACAATATTAAATGCACGTGATTTGATAAAGTTGCTTTTAGCATATGTACAAGGTGTTTAAGTTTGCTTGCAAAGCTAAAGTTGAAGTTGAAATTGTAATGGTGTTAAGATAACATATAACATCTATTACATCTTGCACACTTTGGGGAATTCTGAGAAATTTAAATTACAATGCATCGAAACCTGACCTACCACTTTATTAAAATAAAGGGATTCCCCCATTTCATTGTGGCTCTACCTACTGTGCGCAAACAAGTATTGATGCAAGTGTTTTCATTATAATTTGTGTCTTCATTTACAAGCCATTAAACCAGGTAATTCTAATCAATCAAATGCTTTAACAACTCAACCGCTATGTAAGCGAAGGCTTATGATTTTTATCTTTATAACGTCTAATTTATCTTATTAGGGTATATCATTTAGCATGTTTAAATTAAAACAAACAACACCAAACATTATTCCTAGACTGACGCAGTTACTGTTTATTGTTATTAGTTATGTCACTAGACCGGTCAACCGCATGTGATGCATGTTGTGTAAGTAATTTAATTTGGGAAAGTCAACTGCTTATCCTTTAGTGCGTAAGATGCCATAAATCTACGAGCTAATAAATATGACATCGATGTTCCACGATGTAGAATATGCACTACTGTCACCTTTGATGATTCTAGTAAAGACATTTCTTCAGAGTCTTACGTCGTGCGCGATCTAATTAGTTAATGTTTACACTTGAGCCAAAAAATCATATACATAACTAAAAGACAGAAATTGTTATTTCTACGTAATACATCGTTAACCTTATTTTGATAGCACGTAATAGTCCTCCAAAAAAGCAAAAGTCCTGAGCTCTATTGAGATACTGAATATGTATTTAGAAGCTAATTTTATAATTCCATTGATTGACAAGAACACTAAAAGAACAGCATGTGAGATGGGTGTCATTAAGGCGATAACGTAAATAGCTGTCCAATTGATGAGCGTGGTCATTTTCGTGTTGATACATTTTAAATACATAATGGAATTGTACGGTAATTCATTCCTAGTCGTTTGAAAACATTATTTATGAGTTGCACATTCATTGTTTCATGCGTGCATCATTTTGTGATCTGTTTCTGACAATTTTTTGGAATTGCTGGAAATGACAGTTTGTCAAGCATCCATCTGTAGTTCTAATTAACTAATGACTTTCTCGCTAGTCGTGTTTGCGTTTCAAAATGGTGGAACTGCCAATAAAATCTAAGCCAAATCTACAGTATGCACTAATTGCAAAAAATCGTAAATACCAGGTACAAGCTTCATTAACGCAGGAAATTCCCGTGAGACGATAGGTGACAATGAGTATGTTCGACACGGTTGATTTGATAGAGGACAAAAAGGGCAGATTTGGCAATATACGGGCTCAATAGTACTGGCTGTCAATGCTTGATTTACGTAGGCAGTTAGGCACATTCCACTGATCATTTGTCACGTATGATGCAGAGTACACATGGGAATTTTTCTTAAAAAATATAAAAATGTGCATGGTATTTTCCTAATTTTACCTATTGCAGCGGATTGTGTGCATTCACCTTTTATCTTTTTAAGCAAAAAATGAGTGATTCATGGATGTAAATAAACGGTAAGTGTAATGTAAAAAAGTAGCGCTGGTACTAGATGTATGTATAAGAAAAGAAGGTAAAAGTCACCACAACAAAGAAATCATGCGAAACGAAGGTAAAAAGCATGCAAAATCGAGTCAATCCTACCTTCAACCTTAATCAAGCTCATTATCAACAGTTTTAAAGAAATCTACCAATGCGTTTAAAAAGGAGTAGTAGGGCAGTAGCGAAGATTTGCCTCTTATAGGTTTGAGCAAAACCCAACAAGACATCTTTGTTTGCGGAACTTTTTTCAAAATCGGTGCAGCCGATTAGGAGGCAGACAGGCAGACAGACAGCTCGAGAGATCCTAAGAGATCAATTGAAAGAGCTACATAGTATTGCTAATGAATCACGAATCTTATTTACCGTGAACACGCGTGAGTTCTACAGATATAGATATATTTTTTGCGCTCCAACTGTGTCAGTGCAGCATCCTGTGCTGTACCATCCATGGTGGAAATGACGTAATTTTGTTCATTCATAACTATAACTTTGTCGTCATCGTCTACCGTCGCGTCACTTATATCCAAGCGTCTTGTACTAGCTTACACCGGCGGAACACTAATTCGATTAGGTAAGCTGCACACTAAGCTAAGCAAATAATACCTGTTACTGTATAAAGAGGTTCTTTCCGCATTTCCGTGAAATAAAATTGTTACGTCATTAACAACAAGTATAGAGCAAGCTCTTGAACTAATCATTCAATTGAATCTACATGAGCATAAGAGATAATGTTTATGTTGTTATAAAGCATCCTGTTGTTTCACATCAATTACGCCTACGGCGGCGCATCATGGAACGTGGATGTAGACGGAGACTGGAGAAGATCCGCATAATAAATATGGAAGTGGACAAGGCGACAGTCAGCCATTAAGATAAAAAGCCCTACCATATATACCCAGTTTCATACAATAATAATTGAGTTGACAGTTTGTTTGCTAGCATCATTCACACTTGAGCATGCATGAACGCTATGTACATTAATTTCAGTATAGTCTAATTCACGAGACTTATTTGTTCTAATTTTACTATTTTTCGCCGTAAACGTGTCATTTCTGCAACACCTTCATGAGTGTGAATTACGGGACAAACCGGTTCCAAGATTTACCGACAAGCCGGCATGTTTCAGTTGTTCTTGCGGTTTAATTAACCTTGTACGGCAGCATTTTACCTCATGCACTGTGTGTGGAAAGCCATTCCTTGTTCATTTTCCAGATAAGCTGTAATGCTCCATAAAAATTTCCAACAAAAAAAAACTACTGATAATGATGCTACCTGCTCGTGTGGTATCTTCCACGCTCGCATAGGTGTTTTTCTTATGAAAATTGCCTACGTTAGATACTAAAATAGATAGAAAAAAACACAAAATCCGTCATCACTTCATCACATTAGGTACTCGAGTGAAATGGAGAAAAGGATGATGAATTATACTAGGTATATACCTACCTCTGTACACACTTCTTCTAAGGATGTTAGTTTTGTAAATTTTTCTATTTCTACTATTAAGAATAAGAATAATGATGATACTTAAGCAAGTTAATTTCTCGTCTTATAGATGATGGAAAGAAAAAGGTATGAATAGCTGCTGCGAAATGTTTTGGCATGCTAACTGCAGATAATCTGGCAATGAGCAGAGCAGATCCTGGTAGCTCGTTGCACTGCTACCCATTATCCCATTCTCAGAGGTTTACCCTGAAATTGTGAATGAAATGAAGACCGTGATGATGTGATGATCTTGATGATGTTGATGGTGATATGATATTTGAAGTGCAAAATGTTTTACAAGTGCATGTACGTAATTGTATCTGCGTTGCAAGTAAGTATAAAAATGCTACGGCATGCGATGAAATATATAAAGCTGTTGCACTCGCATTTTGATATCTGACTAAGCTTCTGGACTTCAGTGAGAGAGAACATTTCACGTTTACACCTTTTACTCTTGCAATTCCTCATTCATTTTCTTACCAGCCAAGAAGCAAATATCAGGTGCCTTTGCTCTTGAAGTTGCAGCCGGCGTGAGAGAGGTAGTGGAAGAGTTGAAGTTGCAGGTCTTTGTTCATTGCTAGCGTGCAATCCGCTTCCTTTCAACTGTTGCAGTGAATATAATCATATCAAAAAGCTTGCGTCTGTGCTCTAGAGTATAAATATCTACACCTGAACCTGATTGCAGCTTCTCTAGAAAAGGCGTTGTGAAAGTTGCCTTCATTTTACTCGACTTGTTGCTACCGCGGAGGAACAACGCATCGTACGCATCAGCACTCCCAGCTTCTATTTTATGAACTTGGTGAAAGTTTATTAGTTCTTTGAAGCAAGTTGGCTAAAAATCTTTATGATTAAAGGAAGCAACGAAAAAGGCATCTACTATCAACATAATGATAATGTAAGTACCCACTTGCCTTAATGGCTTACGTATTCACAACTGTAACGGATTATTCGGTTTGGGTTGACATTTTGTTGACTGTTTCCAAAAATAACATGGGTTTTTCATTATGTAAACAGGTCCCCAACAAAAGTGTTAGCATTGGTGTGGGCGTTTCTTTTGGGTCTAACGTTACACGGCACCCTTCTTCTAACGGTCACGTCTTTGGATCAAGCAGATGCGTACCCTATGATAAGATCAAGAACACAATCGTTTGAGAAGATCAGACATGCAAGACGGCATAAGAAGCTAATTATGGCCAATGTTGATGAGTTTCCACTAATCTGCCCACTAGGACATATCAGAGGACATGATAAAAAATGCCATGAAAGATGGCCATAAGTTTATCTTAGGTGTACATATTTTTCCGCAGTAAGTCGATTAGTCAGTGGTTTATACTGGCAAAGGTCTGAGAAAGGCTCAAATAGTTCAACTTTTGCTCTGGTAATGTTTTTACCATTACCACGAGCATCTTACATTAGTTTATGGGGCATCATGGGACTTATGATATTTTCCTTGCGACCAACGACCAATATTAATATTATTATGCAATGCACCTTCCAATGAGGATTATAATGCATTATTGTAACTGTGATACAAATCTTACAAGTATTATCTCAGCAAGTGGCGGGCGAGTGGCTTTGTTGCGTCAGTATTTATGATGCTGCGTGTTATTGAAAGTTGATGTGTTCTTACATTTTTATTTGTTTTTTACAAGAAAAATGACAACTGGAAAGAGAATGGTAATGGTAACTGATTTTATACAAAATTTCACATGTATGGTAGCTTTTATCATTAGTGATAGTTGAATTGAAAAATTGTTCACAAACTTTTACTGTTATTTACATTAAGTTTCCTGCAGTAAATACATAGGACGATGTAGTAAACGACAATGACTCTCAAATACTCCTCTTCACTGCGCTAATGTAAGTGCATGGTGACTTGAAGAGTATTATTTTATAGAAATAAACATTTACGTATAGAATAGGAGCGTGAAGTTATTATACTGTCGACTCTGGCACTCCTGTAGAGTCAAACAACCGATTTTTTTATAAAAAAGATCAATACTAAAGTAATTAAAATCTAAGAAACTTTTGTTATATTTTGTACGTATTTTATTAGTATGTTTACACATGTAATTTGTCGGATACGTGTCAGTTACAATCAGCGTCAGACGAATAAAAGATGATACTCATGGTTTTTGTAAAGAAAGCAAAATAAAAACCGTAATCTCAATAAAGATAATCAATGTCTTAAAGTACACGTTCAAAATCCCAAAAGATTATTTGTTTCATTTAAAAATTAAAGCACCACTCGCAAATGGTACTGCGGTGCTCGTATGATTCAGCTTTGCATAATGTCTAATGTTTTGGGACGAGTCCTTTGAGCCGAGAGTGCAATGTTTGCATGTTGTCTGTAAATGTGTAAAAAAAACTCCCAACCGCCTACGAATCTAAATCTCCGAAACGATAAGTCCGGGGGCTGCAAACGGCCAAACAGTAATCAAGGGCAAGTAGTGCGAAAATTAATATTGATGCGGACAGGTTCCGGTCCGGTGCTTTAACCTTTTGTCAAATGGTTTCACGCGGGGAATGACTGATTAATAAATGGTGGAAGATGTATGGCAGAGCACCGATTTTTATACATTTTCTAACTGGATGACCATGAATTCTATTCTAGTAACAATATGGAGTACTTTTGATTTTCTGGTTTTGACATTAATTTTATATCTTGGTAGCAATCATGTTGAAATAAAAACCAACTGTTGTCTGGCTCTAGGATGTTTTCATTATAGGATACACTGAAAGTACCTGATCCTGTTGTTGTGATAGAAGAGAGGGTGGTAGGTGGTAATATTTTTACAAGAATCACGCTACTACCTGTGCATTCAAAATGTGACTACCTAAGTCTAACGATAGAACGCTATTACAATTTAAGTTTGTGGGCGCTATTAAAGTTTATGAAGTTGATTACCACTACCATAGAGGTGTTTATTGATGTATTTGTGAATTTGTTTAGAACATCAAAGTGATTATATAAAAAGTTGGGAAATCCACATCCACTGCGGGATGAGCATTGAGATAGACAATTTACTGGCGCTTACAATGCCATTCCTTCACAATATTTAGACCGTCTTCAACAAATGCATAATATTAAGAACCCTCTGTGTACAATGTAATAAATATCTGCGTGTAGTACCAGACTTAACGTGGATCTTGTTACTAACTACTCTCAAATATCCAATTAAAATGAGAGGGACTACAGCAGTCTACGAGAGTAAAATGAAAAGTAACAGTGAAGGGCAAAAGAGTCAAAAAGTGGAGGAGCAAAATCCTTCTTATCATCGCATCACGTCCTCATAATCATCAAACCCTCTCACCTCGAACCCTCTGATTTAACCCCTATAAGCTACCCTTTCTTGAAAGTTGAGAATACAGATTCAGGTTGATACATATAACCCCATGCAAAAATTATGGTGTAAAATTTGGATGTAATATTTATAGCAATTCCTCGTGCAATATAATGAATATGAGAAGGATAACCTCCAGTATTATCAGGCGGGTACCTGTAATATATAGGCATATTGAAGTTTAGAAATCACAAACAGAGAGTTCTTCCACATCTTCCCAAGCCAATTTGTCCGTGCTGTCTGAACAGCAGACGAGACTTCTGAGAAATATCTACTTTTTGTTGGTCCATGCTTTCAGTTATGCCCAATCAATAAGAGATGTGCTCTTATATAGAGAAAGCATGTATTATGAATGATATTGTGTAGCCTAAGCGGTTTCATTATTAATACGAGTTAGCACATTTCAGTTAAAACTACTTGCACCGTCTGTCCGTCCGTTTTCTCTGCAACGTCAAATGAATACATCCTCCCCGGTGGTTGTGGAAAAGTTAATAGTCAAGTTTCTGGCGCCTCTTTTCCATTCCGTTTGTTCGCAGTTATAGTTCGACAGATATTCTTTATATTTTATATTATTATACATATTAAGGCATTGGTGAAACTGAAAATCCTTGAAGAAACGCATGAAAAATTCTTAACGAGTTGCCGCATGTATCTGTTGATATGCGAAGGAAATGAAATGGCTCTGGCACTTCTGGAAAAACTACATACATAAACTTAGCCAAGTCAAGTGCTGACCAGTTTGGCTCACTGCAATTTTACAATATTTAGGGTAAGAAAAGTGAAGATGTGCATACATACAATACATACGTGAAAATCAGCAATTATAACTCTGCTGGTGAAATGAGTATTGCATTTAAGCAACCAACCAAATCGCCCTTCCAAACATTTCATTCACATTGACTTTGCGTTACTTTTCTGTTCCATTATTAGTCGTATCGTATGTTTTCTTACTGTTTCGAAATCTGATATGAGACCAATTAATAGTCCAATCATTTTCTTGCCATTGCAGTTCTATCGCCACCACTCGACTCTGAAAAGAAAAATCCATTCCGACTGTTAACACTTTGAGGTCGTGGGTTAGTTACCCTTTAAAATTTCAGAAAGGTATATTTACCTTTATGTACAAGCTTGTATGATGGAGAGATGACCACTCATTGAGGGTATTAGGATAATTATAATCAGGTATGCCGAGCGATCGTTCACTTTGACTGATATAGATGCGTAGTAAAACATATACCGATTAAGCTGTGAAAAAGAGCAGAAAATCCTTTGTTTGCTTTTCCAAATGAGTGCCGGTAGAAATAGCCATTGAAGTTTAAAGCACGGGTCAGTATAACTCCCGGATCTTTGTTTATCAGCGCTTTAAATCATCAATTTCCGGGATCTGTTACTTGGAGCTTGTCCAACATTGAGTAGCAAACGGCATTTTGAAGAAAATATTGAGCATTATACAATGGCAAATATGTATAATACATTTGTGTCATAAGATTAAGGTATAAGTTTCTTAATTTATTTGTTTTTACTTGTGTAAATACATTTTAAACTAAAAATAAAAATTTATGATGCATGCACATGTATTGTAGGTACGCACTATGTGTAAAAGTACCTTAAGAACTGGATCTTAGTAAATGAATTCACACGTACATTTTCCTTGCCAAATTATAAGCTTATTGAATTCAAATTATTTCATTACATTGCTTTGATGCTGAAGTAAATTTTGATCCTATATCACAGTGCATGGACTAAAAGCTAATACCTACTTTAAGTTCAGGTGCTGCTAACAATCAAAATTCACACACTAAAGCAATGCGATTCAGAAATGACCAATCATCCACCCCACACCGACAGACATAGTCGACACGATTTATAAAACCTACATGCTTTCACCTCGTAAATATATAAGCATGGCGAACGTTCACTTTTGCACACTTTGGCGAACTGCATACATATCATCTTTGGGGGAAAATTTAGTTTGTGTAATTCGCTCCAATAAATCATGAACCAGACTGACCAGACGCCGAACCGTCTGGTGGACACGGCAACAAATTATTAATCAATTCTCCTCTTTTCACAACATTATATCGAATTTTCCTTTCCTGTCTCACCCATTTGTATAGCCACTAAATCAGAATCAGCACCTACACACCCATCCATGTAATATGTATGAAGATTAGATTATCATCAGTCAGATCAATGTGAAACAAATATGGCTCAAGCTTCATACAGCAAACTTGATAATCAAGACGAATTGAATCCTACTTTCAGAGGAACGAAACGAGCAGGACCAGCGCAAGTGGAAAGTACATGCATGAAAAGTTGAGTAGGTACATCATTTTTATTTTCCTGCTCACATGAACAATAAATCCGTTGAGTATGCAAAACATTTACAAAGTTACAGGGTTGGTCCATTATTGTAATATATATGCAGTATAAAAACCCACGACGGATGAATGATTAAATGAACCTAATAACTTGTCCAGCAAGAAGCAAGTTTTAATTCATTCAAAAAACTGTCTGCAATTTTCGGGCATGCATTGCAAGAAAGTGGTAATTGTTCATCTTTATTCCTGAGAGTTGTTCGTGTGCTGCTACTGCTATGTGAAGGCTAGCAAACAATGTATTATATTCATTGCTGCCTTAATGTGAAATGTTATTTATAGCATGTTGTACTTTACGCATCCAAAACCAAAGAAAGTCACTGGAGTGTAAGAGAACGGTAAGTTGATCTCGATGGATGATAAAAAATATGATTACAAAAAGCTGATTTTAATGCATATTACTCTGCAGGTTTTTATTACAAACTACAAGAGTGCCGGATGACTACACATAAGCAAACTATAGAGAAAAAGGTTTATTGTTTTTTTAAATAAATAAAAAGTAGTTGGCCCACTGCACTTGTTCGGCCAGTATTCACTCCTCCGAATTTTGATTAGTGGGTATTACCACTTTTACCAGACACACACAATATTACTTTTGGAAAATGTACATACCTATAAATTTAAATAATAATATATTTAGGCATATACGCTGGATAATTGGATATTTCATTTATATTACCGCTAGCCTATATTTCCATTTTAGCTTGCAGACCACGTGCTAATTGCTGCCACTGTTGTCGACAAACAACAACTGAACACCTGCGTCTAGCTTCAGTAAATTAGGTCATCTGAAGGTTGAGTTAATTGGGTAGAAACAAAGCAGTGATCCGATTCTTCAAAGTAATTTTATCGTTCCAGTAAACATTATGTTATGTAATCTGTCTGCTCGATATGGAATGCATTTTACTTCTATTCGTAGAACGCTTGAAAATATTGCCAAACGAAAGGAATTGCACATTGGAAATGTATGTACCCACCCATAGACTTTACTTCATGCGAATCGGGTGATCCGACATGATTACAGTAAAAATGAAACTAAAAATAATATTGTTGCTGGTCCAACTCGAACCATACTTATATGAAACCCCTTTCGGCAAACTACTACTGCTTATGCTGGTCAGCTCCTCTTGGAAACCTTTCGTGGAAATTATGTTTCACTCTTTTACGCTGGAAGAGTGCAAAGTGGTTTGACAGCCAGTCCAGAGTCTTGCAGTGTCTTTATACCCGCATGTTGTCTCAAGGAGACAGGCAAACAAAATAGCAATTACAGATAATCTAAAGATCATAATCTTGCATCTAGTTGACCCAAATCTGGATTTTTTTCTATAAATTACTTTTGTTGTTGTTTTATCAAGTTGCGTCATGGGATGTCTGGAACCCTCTCTTGTAGAGTGCTTGTTTACTTCAAAGTACAGACGACCCCACAATTCCAGGAACCACTTTAAGGAAAACTGTATTCATAATCATGAAAGGGATGGCACTTTAGATGGATTTAGGCAACCACTTCAAGTTAGTTGACTGTTAACGAATCATGTCATGACTTTGATGCATTGCTTTGTTATCTTATAGTTTTAACTATAATTTTTGGAATCGGTACTTGTCTTTTTAGTGGAATTGTAAACCCTGGATTATGGCTCATACTATGTTTCTCCTGAATTAATCCCATAAAACTTTAAACAGTTGAGTTCCAATATGCCACGACCACGACACGTATGAATTATTATACGATCAACTATGCGGTTTGTGTCGGCGCCGGCACCGTCATTCACTATTATATAATTGATGATTGATTAAAGGTGACACATAGTACACTTGGGTGCATTCTCAATAAATATACGTCAAACAACCTTTTGTTTAGGTAAAAAGCAAGGTTTAAGTGCATACAATTGCTATTATATATAACAATTGATTGCTAGCCAGGTATAGGTCACGCAAATTCTGGAACAGGAACAAGCTGGAAAGCGGGAGTGTAGAAATGAAACGCCAAATTATAATGCAATGTAATGTAATAACTGTAATTTTAAAGACACGTTTTGGATCTTGTCTCAATTAGATAGCCACAAATGTAGCATCAACTTGAACAATTAAGTTACAGTTTATTTTTATTCATGTTAGTAGTTATTTCTGGCTAAAGGAATAGCTTTATTTTTACAAACCGAGCTTTCGCCTACTTGCCGTTAGCTTTACCGAGTTAAACAAGAAAAGCCTTTGTAATCATGTGCATAGTGGATAGGGACTGGGTAGAATCATATAAAATGAGTGCCAATACAGATAGAAAAAGTATCTGCTAATAAAAATAAAAATATATTTCGGTTTCGAATTACATAAATGAACCCAAGCATAATTTGGTATATTCTGATATTACCTTTAATGAGTATGTTATTTAATGTGGGAAAAATGAGGAGAGAGGGTCGAATTCGTGAGTTTAACTGTTTTTTAGAATCAAAGCATACATACAGAACCGCATGGCATTTGAATGTCAGACAAGAAACATGTATTTCTTATTTGTTGATAGTTTCATCGAAAGTGTAATTTATTTCCGAAAATAAAATTATATTTTATTCATAGCATATGTATATGTATGTATGTGACTTCCAATTATTTGATACCGATACTTGCATAAATATTTGGCTGATTAGTTATCAAATTTTCCATGTCTTCCAATTCCAGAAACAAACCTTGTAGCACCTTTAACGGATTCCTGCGGAATAGAAGAAAAGTTTTTGCTTTACATTCCAGGTACAATATTATCAATTATGTCCTCCGCCATGCTTTCCTGTACGAAATTCGAAGGCATTGACTCCTGCTTACCTTCTGGAGTACCTTCAGTCCCTGTCTCATCTCTCGTTCTATACATTCTGCGAACGTTTGAGCAGAAAACATGGCATAATAAGCGCTTAATCTATCTGTATTCATACATTCCTGAGGAAAGTCGGAGATTTCTTGTGCCAATTTTATCTAAAGAGTAATTGGCAGGAAATTAGTACCAAATTCACTATATAAAACTTTATAGTATCCTATCAATTATCACTGTTGACTCACAGCCTCTCTTAAGGATGACCCCGTTGGGACCAATCTATTTGCTAATCCTATTTGTAAGGCCTCCTTTCCCTTGACAGGTCGCCCTGTGAGAATCAAATCCATTGCTCTGCTCATTCCTATTAAGTGCGGAAGGCGAATAGTACCTCCGTCAATTAATGGTACTCCTTAGAAAAAAATTACAGTGATAGTGATTAATTACATTTTTAAAGAAATAAATAAATATTGACGTATTTAGCAGTAAAGGTAGGAGAAAAAGAGCCAAACCGAATCGACGACAAAAGATTCCGAATGTGCTGGTCTCTTCAACCACCCTCAGGTCACACATCAGTGCAATTTCCATCCCTCCAGCTACAGCGTAGCCTGACACTGCGGCAATAACCGGTTTTGAGAAAATCCTTCGGGAGGGCCCCTACAAAATAATAAATAGCAAACACACGTACTCATTTCAGGTTCTGGTAGAATGGCTCATGAAGAAAGTTCGTACATTTTCATCACACGTAATTCCAAATTAATTGACTTTTAAGTACCATTGGCCCAACTCCTTCCTGATTTCGAGGACTATAATTGTTTGTCTTCACAAAGTCAAAGTCTGCAGGGAACTCTGAGATTTCTTTCAGATCCAGACCAGCAGAAAAATGTCCTCCTTTGCCATATAGAACGGCAACTGTAGATGAGCTATCATTTTCAAAAGCTTTAAATGCATCCTGAAGCTCACGGGCAGTTGCAAGATTGACACAGTTGCGTTTTTCGGGTCGATTGATCCCAATCGTGGTAATACTTTCCACGCGATCAATGATCACATTCTTGTATTGTGACTGTTGGACTGACAAATATGTCGTATTTTCTTTGTCATTGTTGCAGTATTTTATTTTTATGCTGAATGTCATTTCATTTGACATGAGAAAATTTATTTAAAAGCAATGATTGTTACCTTGCTGTGAAGACAAGTTTCGGCCGGTAATTAAGTACTTTATTGAATGTGCACGTGCACAAGATTTTGCACTTACACTCGTCCCATTATAAATGACAGGAAAATGCACCTTCCCAAGGACATGAATGCTTCGAAACATGATGGAAACACTTGGAAATTCTTGGATTTTTTGGATGCAAGTAAAATATTTTTTTCAAGTTATTTTGATACGTCGTTCGGTTCTTAACCAAATCCCCTCTCTACTACATTGAATATTCGTGGTTATATCGTTTGTCTTTCAATAATCTTTTGACATTTACATACCCTCTCACCTCTTTTCTTACTAATAGCCAGAGTCAGACATGAATATCTAGGAACTCGTTATGGAGCTTGAAGAACATCTCAATCAATGTCATCATCTGCTTTGCAGCGATTTTCTGAATATATAGCATGCATGCAAGTTACAACTTACAAGATAACGTGTAGTTCTACTCACAGATTTTTTTCTGTATGCCCAAAATATGAATATACAGGACCAGTAACAATATGAATACCTTGTATATACAACAAAAATACTGACATTTAGTTACAATTTATAAGACATTTACCAATTCAGGTAATTGATAGAAAATCCTTTTTGGTCACGAGTACAAACGAAAATAAAATGCCAATAAATCTGTTAATCTTGAAGTGAGTATACATATATTTGCAACTACACGTCATGCCAGAGACTAGCTTTCTCATGACGGATTTGATTGCGTCAGCGGTGAAAGTGAAACAATCAAGCTTAATATTGTTTAATTAAATTAGTATTGGATGGCTGAAAACTATTCTCAATTATCTAAAAGATTTCTCGAGAGATGAGCAAAGTATCCGTAAAAATCACAACATGCGTTTCTCAGAGTACCCACATGACGTATACAACCGGTATATCCATTATGATAATCTTCATCTAGGCTTAATATTATGTATGTACTTCTCGCATCATGACTTCATGCTTTTCATTACAATAATGGTTTATGGAACTGGCTATATACCCTAGCTTTGCAGTCATATCTGTGTACGCTAGTACGCTTCAACAATTGAATTGAGTTGACATTCATTAACATCAGAAACAGTTCCCAATTATCTAGATGGAAACAAAAACATTTACCGGTAACTACATTTATCCCATGACCCATCGTATACTTACTTCCGTTGCACATTAATTGTTTTACCGCATCCAATTTCAATATGTGTTGTATAGCTAGTTTGATCTTCTATTTGTATTTAATTTTGGGAAGGTGCAAGCGCAAGCTCAAAGCATTGACATCACCTAGCCATAACATACATACATACATAATAATATATAAAACGTCTGAAAAGAAACAAAAGACTTGTGCTAGGTGGCAAAATGAATGTTACAAAGACTAATCACTCATAAAAATCCATCTTCGCGATGTCATTTTTGTTGATTTCGGTGATTCACCTTGCAAGAAATAAGAGTGAAAGTTTATCAGGCCATGTTATTTTATGCATGCAGAATAGATCTCTAACTTAGATTTTTCATTTCATTTTTCATTAGATTTCATCGTTATTATCGTATTTTCATTTAGGTGAGATTGTCATGGTACAAAATGTGAATTTTTGCGAATAGTGAATAAGATTCATAACATGAAGCTTATCAGTTTCCATATATTTTGTCTATTTCCCGAAGCATGCATTGGGTTCATTTGCAACCAAGTCAACTTACTGTCAACTGTATGACTTTGATATGACTAATCACAACGTAGGTAGTATACCTACGTTTTTTTAACCTTATCTACTTCATCAACTCAACCAAACAACGAAAGTCATCGTCATCCACTATCAACTATCATGACTGACTGCCTGAACTGATGTTTTCCAAACAACGTTTGTTTGTGCACGCAGATTAGAGAAACGGAAAATAATCTGTTACGTGTTAATAGCAAAAAATCGTAAAAATAGTTAACAATTTACTTTACTATTGTTACACAACTTCTGAAGGTACATGACAACCACTAGGACTAGTTAAAACGATTCTGTTCTCCTCGGTTATGGTGAGCTGTAAGTTCCATGTATAGAAATAATCATTTATTGTTAGTTACTGGTAGATATTACATACATGAGACATTGTACTGCATGAGACATGCTACATAATAATATCTTTTAGAGTCAGAAATGCTGTCAATATTTATCCCCTTTTCACTGCGCACTTGGCTTCCTCACAGATTCATATTACTGATTATTGATTTGATTCAATTGTGCACTATCTATAAATGAAAACGGCTTCACATCTCAATACCATCTTCATTTCATATCACAAATTGTGATCATATTTCATATCACAATCATCATGAATGCAGGCAATGTGTATTATGTAGATATATTGTGAGAAGTAGGGACGCTAGTCCCGTCAGAAATTGTAACAAAGTAAGTAAGAAGGGAGCGAACATTTGAATGGTTAGTTTGGTAACCAACATAGGAAGGATAGAGTCAGGTGTAGTTTGTTGACAAAGTGAGTTGTCAAAAATATATAGTGATAGATAGAGAGAAGAAAGGAAAAGAAGAGGCAAGCAATTAGTATGGTTTGAGCAAGCATTGGAGTAGGAGGGAAGGAAGGAGAGCGGCGAGAGAAGAAGCGTCATTAGTTTTTCGGAAATTGTTTTGTGTTGTTGTTGCGTGTGGTGGAAGGAGATTTGGACAGTTAAAAATATAATTAAATTGTGTGCCTATCTGTTGCATAAAAATATATGCAGGAAAAAGAAATAAAAAGTTAAAAGTTTAATCATTCCCTGAAACTGCTGTGTGTGTGCCTACTGCTTAATTGCTATCATCATTATCATCATCATCTAATTACTACTACTACTACTGAAGCGACGTCCGTTGAGGAGTGACCTAGAAAGTAAGTGAATGATAAGCGGTGTTGGAACCTGACGCTGGGGATAAAAGTAAGCTAGCTACCTAATTAAATAGTGTCAGCGTTAGGCAATTACCAACATCATCATCAAAAATAGCATACACCACATATTATGTTCTGACATGGCGATCTCTACCATTCTTATTTGCTGAAAAGCATCTCGAATTTTGGAAATTCAGTAGTAGTGCAGTGTTTTGTTTGTTTTTGTTTAAAAAACGGGAGCTTAGGTCAAGGTGACTGAGCTATCCCATACAAACACTACTTTTTTCTATTTGTATGCTCATGGGGCTGCAAATTGGGTTACGTCAATGTGACTGACCCATGAATAACTACTTATTTTTTTGATGAGATTGCGCACACATAAAAAGCAAAGCATAACATCATTTATTGAGGGGAAATTTAATTAATTAGGGATAGTAGGTCCATGGACTGCTATCCAGGCACATAAATTCTTACAAAGTAGTATGTCCATGGGACTGCTACCAAAGCTTATAAATTGATGCTAATTAGTATGTCCATTGGACTGCTATCCAGGCACATAATTTTTTCAGCTAAATTAGTATGTCCAGGGGACTGCTATAAAGCATAAAAAATCTAATTAGTATGTCCAAGGGACTGCTATAAAACAAAAATTTCTAATTAGTAGGTCCAGGGGACTGCTAATTATCATTTAACTAACATTTGTGTTGGTCGCGCCACCTACCCACAATCACATAACATAAAAAGGACGCTATCTTTTTTCGTGGGAAAGTTAAAATAGGTGCATTGGATTGCAGTAAACGGTAGATAGGCATAAAGGAGCAGTTAACTTAAGTTTAGGCTTCATGATAATATGCTTATATGTATGTAATAGTATATACCTACCTACCTATTCAATTACCTACCCAAACCTACCTTCCTACCTTGAGAAATACTTATGTAAAAAACCAATGAGAATGTAAAGTGCTGGTGAGTGATTAACGTTGTGGTGAGTTAACTAGTGGAATAATTAATTAAACGAACCAATACATCTTTCTGTTGTTATGTACTGTACTTTCGTGAAGATTAAGCTAGAAAAATCATACTTTTGAGTTTTTTCATTCTTTTTCAAAAATACTAGAAAGCCCGTCGTCAGTGTTGACCGACGCTTTCTAGATGAACATGTAATTTGTGATATTGTGCATGTAGTACAACCAGCTTACTAGACTTACTTATCTAAATGAGTAAACGAGATCTGAAACATTTAGATATTTCGGGGAAATAGTTCGGATAGTGGTACAACAGAAAATTCATAGAAATCACAAGTGGACAACAACAGTACTACAGCTACACAAGATATTGCGAAAATTTCAACCGAAAGTGAAAATAGCGATTCGGATAAGGATTTATTCGACGATTGTTTTGAAGATACAGAGAACAGTACAACAACAGCAGACACTAAGGAAGTTGAAACAACGGCCGAAATAAAAACCCCAGTCGACACTAGTTCACCTACAGCACTAAAGATGGCACTCACCAAAGAACAACTAGCAGAAATAGAAAAACTCTTTAAGGATCGATATGATGGACATATCGCCTTTTTGCAAAAAGAGAACACAGCACTCAAGAATGAGCTGGCAACGCTAAAAGCAGCAACGTTTGTGAATCCAAAGGACATCATTGACAAGTTGAGTTCCATGAAGATGATTTCAGTCACAACGGACCTCCCTAAACCATCATACAATCCCAAGAAATCAACAGCAGACGCGTTCCTAACAGAATGCGAGAGATATTTCTCAAGCTTAGGCCATAATGATGACAAGAATTATATGTCTATGGCCAGACAGCTTTTCAACGAGACACAGAAAGGATGGTACGAACATCAAGGTTGTATGGCGAAAGACTGGATAGACTTTAAAACTCAATTCATCGAGCGTTTCGATGGGAAACACGAAAGAACAATGCGTCTTCAGGAAGTCACGACCAGGAAGCAGAAAAACGATGAACCCACTGAAACTTTTATCTACGAGATGGTACAACTAGCAAAGTACTGTTTCCCCACTCAGAATACAGAAGAGCATGTGACATATGCTCGGAATGCACTACACTCAAGCCTAGCTAAGGTCTTCGGAACGACACAGATTAAGTCTGTTCCTGATTTGGTGTCAGCATGTCGCGATGCGACGAAGATTTTGCAAGATGGTGGCGAAGCGGACTTCCCACCAATGACGGAATATGATAAGGAGGAGAAAGACTCGAAGAACAAAAGTTCCGGTAAAGACCGCGGAGATACCGACTCAGAAATAGAGGAGCCCTCTGCACAGAGTGAGCATTCTAGTGGGAAACATCAGAAAGATTTTCAACACAGTTTCAGAGGACACGGTCGTGGAAACTTCCGAGGCGGAAATGAACAGGGCTATAACAAAGCCGCAGAAAAGTCGCAGCAACAACCGGGCAGAAGTGCTCAAAGTAACAGCTCTAACCCATCCGGCAAACTCAGTAATTGCACCAAGTGTCGTGGTATTGGACATTCAGCAGTGGAATGTACCAGCAAAATGGGAGCGACCATGTGTATTTTCGATGGAAACACTTGGATTCCTAAGGATGAGACAGACGACTCAGACGAAGATTTAAACTTCAGCGGGGGAATGTGAGTACCGCACCACATTCCTTCCCATTTAAAACCGTTTCAAGCGGATTTACCTTGCCACTCAGCACTACAAATTTAAAATCGGCGCGAGTATCAACGTTGTTGGACTCGAACGCTGCATTCTCAGCAACAAATCTTTCATCGGCAGTACGACATGATCCAGACACGATCATTACCGGCAGTTGCCTAGCAGACTATGGTAATATCAATAGTAAGCGGAAGATGATGAAAGTCACTTCCCAAATGCAAACATTTTCACTCAATAGCAACTTCAAGTTTGGAATCACGAAGAAAGTTATCCAGAATTGTATGGGACTTCAAGGGTTGAGAGAGGAACAGAGGATTTTTGCAACACAGTGGAAGAATCGAAGTGCAGACGAAATGCCCACAGCAATCGACTACTCCAAATTTATCGTTTTAATAGCGGATGCATCCCAAATTGGCGTAGGCAATTGCGCATGCATTATCGTCGACAGCAGTGAAAGTAGAATCACTCAGCACAGACTGCCTGAATATGTTAGTTCTTCAGTGCAGGACGAAAAGTTTGCAATTGGCAAACATATGAGTATGGAGCCCATGACAATTCAAAGGATAATGAAGAAGTCAAGTTGGAACTCAGAAATCGAGTTAAGTTGCGAAAAGGAAACTCTTGAGGCAGACGTGTTATCAAAGAGCTCTCGTGAAAATGAACATCTCCGGAAGATAACCAAAGCCCTAGACTCAGAAATGGGAGATAGTGACAATAAAGTCACAAACAAGACCGGAAGGAGAAAGGTTCTCTTCCGAACCAGGATCGATCCACCAAAAGAAGTCTTAGGAGTTATTAGTGCGATGGGGAACGCAGATAACTCAGAAAAACCTGTGGAGGCAGCAGAGCTGGCCGAGGGTTTCAGTCTCAAAAACCCATTTCTCAGGACAACAAGTCAGCAAAGAGTCAACAGAAGGGCAAGAAAATTAACAAAAACAAAAGAAAAACGGATCCAAAGTCAAGACTGTGATGAAGAAAAGCGAGAGTTGTACGAAGATTACACTCTATTAGTCATTCAAAAGACTAAGGAGGCTGAAAGATGGAAATTTTTCAGCAAATACGGCCTCAATGGATTATTCCACGAGCCGGAAGAACAAAGAATAGACTGGCCACCTACGGCAAACGTCTAATTATAAATTGCAGAAGAAAGTGAAATTTTGAACTTCTTAGCAAAAGTTTCCCCTATAAAATTCGTACATTGTACATATGTAAATAGATTCAGGATAGCTAAAAATATCCTATTCGTTTATAAAATATACTAGTATTTAAGAAAAAATAAACTGCGCAGGTGAAGATTTAGAAAATGTCGAAAAACTGAGGCTATGTTAGTTGTGGCTTATAAGAAGTACAAATTCATGGCTTACAGGACGCGTGACTTCTATTAAGAGGAGGAGGAGAGATATCAATGTTAAGACAATGTGTCTAGCATTATCCTAGTCGTTATGGCAAAGTGTCTGACGGAGCTTCAAAGATTATAAGTCGTTATGACAAGGTGTCTGACGGCGTGTCAAAATTATAAGTCGTTATGACAAGGTGTCTGACGGCGTGTCAAAATTATAAGTCGTTATGACAAGGTGTCTGACGGCGTGTCAAAATTATAAGTCGTTATGACAAGGTGTCTGACGGCGCTAAAAAACCAACCGATGGAGAATACGCTAAGACAACGTGTCTAGTGGAATCACATCGCAATCCGCTAAGACAATGTGTCTGGCGTTAAAAAGGCCTGGGGGGAAAAGTCATCATGACAAAGTGTCTGTTGACGATAAACACTCACAATGATACGTTCTAGGGACAATAGCCATTATTTTGTCCAAGGAACTTAATACATTCCCCAGTGTGTCTCGACGTCCAGTGCCACCAATGGCACTCATAACTATACTTATATACCCTGAGATATAAAATGGGTGAAATGGACATGAAGGAGAAGGAGACGGAGCCGTGATGGCCGGAGAAGCTGAACCAAGGTGGACGAAATCGTAATCCTGACAAGGAAGGATGATCCTAGTTCCAGCTTAATTGGAGATACAATATACATTCTTGAGATTAATATGATTAATATGATTGATAATTTCTGATTATGGAAAAATATGATGATTTATATTATGTCTGTATATATTTATGAAAAACACGTTATTTAAAAAGTTAATTATGATAATATTCGGGAATATGATTATTATGTAATATGCTTTATGATTATGTATGGATGAATATATATTATTATTAGTACTTCGTTTGCTTTATGTATAAAAAAGGTAGTAATTTAAAAATTAGATACACAGATGAAGTGAATATTATGTAAGTCAGCGTAAGGATCTGAAACACCGGGGAAAGGGGGATTATTCTCCGACCGGAGGTGTCCCAAAGGGCGGTGTTTTGGAGGGCAATGTGAGAAGTAGGGACGCTAGTCCCGTCAGAAATTGTAACAAAGTAAGTAAGAAGGGAGCGAACATTTGAATGGTTAGTTTGGTAACCAACATAGGAAGGATAGAGTCAGGTGTAGTTTGTTGACAAAGTGAGTTGTCAAAAATATATAGTGATAGATAGAGAGAAGAAAGGAAAAGAAGAGGCAAGCAATTAGTATGGTTTGAGCAAGCATTGGAGTAGGAGGGAAGGAAGGAGAGCGGCGAGAGAAGAAGCGTCATTAGTTTTTCGGAAATTGTTTTGTGTTGTTGTTGCGTGTGGTGGAAGGAGATTTGGACAGTTAAAAATATAATTAAATTGTGTGCCTATCTGTTGCATAAAAATATATGCAGGAAAAAGAAATAAAAAGTTAAAAGTTTAATCATTCCCTGAAACTGCTGTGTGTGTGCCTACTGCTTAATTGCTATCATCATTATCATCATCATCTAATTACTACTACTACTACTGAAGCGACGTCCGTTGAGGAGTGACCTAGAAAGTAAGTGAATGATAAGCGGTGTTGGAACCTGACGCTGGGGATAAAAGTAAGCTAGCTACCTAATTAAATAGTGTCAGCGTTAGGCAATTACCAACATCATCATCAAAAATAGCATACACCACATATTATGTTCTGACAATATAAATTCGGGATAATGCGTGGATAAATATTATGATAAAATAATTTAGAATCCTTTCCGAGTGTTTATGTCAACTCAACGAAAAAAACACTTAATTTGTAAAACAACACATTATACTGATGCGAAACGAAATCATTTCCTACATTTTTTACATTTCATAGGTTTAGCTTGGCTTTGTTTGTCTTGTCTATTATTGACTGACAATTCCTTATTATGCCATATGTTTTTAACCAAGAGCTGCAGGAGGGCTGGCAAGGCAAAGCTAAAGCCGTAATATAAAAAGGCAGAGAATACCTTCACACGTTACAATAATAATCTCGCTTTACTGCATTGCATTGGTTTTCTACCATGTTTTTAGAGGAAAAAGTTGTGTTCTGCTGATATGATGATCGTATACTAATAATCAATAGGCATTCGTAGCAGCAGCAGTAGTAGTGCAGTGTAAAAATAGGTAACATCTCGTGTTGTTTTTTTCTTTGTGAGTTGAATTGTGTGAGTGAACTCCCTCGTCCCAAACACAGGACTGCACTACCTCTTGGTGTTATGTTGGTTTGGTCGTGTCGTGTGGTCTTTTACCGTACATATTAATATCGTTGTTGCAAGTTGCAATGTCGAACTGGTGTTGTTTTGATGTACAATTTTAATACGCGTGACGACTACAAACACACGAACAAATACAAAAAATTTGCAATGATTTGTCTTACTACTCCTACTACTGCAATAAAATAAAATAATGTTCACTTTATTTACTACATCATCATTATAGTATTGCGTGGGATAAAGCGACTATTTTCGGATCAGGTATAGGCCTTAAGAACGATAATTATTAAAGCTATTGTGTTTGCTGTAAGATGACAATTTGAATATAATAAGCAATTTATTTAGTAGCTCTATATATTATGTACTAATGTAGTCTTATAAAACTGCAAGTATGCATTAAAGTTATAATTGGTTTTCGTTTTTAATTGTTTCAGGCCGTGTGCAAGCACAACAAGTCAAGTCAAGTCAAGTGAAAGTACAAAGTAAGCAGTGCAGTGTGTAAGTACAACACAAGACGAGAAGCACGGACAACGTATGCATTTCCTGTCCTGTCACTGATCAAAAGTCAACTCCTCCGTGCCGTTTTATATTGTTTGCTGGAAGCGGTTATTGTTGATTAATGTCTGCGGTGGTTAGAACTAAAAAGGTAAAGGCCGAGGGCTTCCTTCCATTAATTGCGTATCTAATGCTTGGTGTTAAAACAATCGTAAAAGTATAGGTTGGGTTATTAGGTAATTGTAATCGTAGCTAGTCGTACATCATTGACGGGAATGCTGAGGGAAATTTGGAATTGATATGATTTTTTTTTTGTAGCTGCTTTTTAAAATTGTCATAAAAAATCAACGGGGGCTCTTTGTCTTGCTTTATCAGCTTGTAGTTAACTTTTCTTGTTTTAAGGTATCATTTTTGGCAGGTTCATAGTATGAACTTCATATTGTTGATTATAACATTTTTGTAGTTAGGGCTGTCTCAGAGAGGTCATGTCCTGTAAGGGAGTATATAGAGAAGGATGAATGATACGCAAGTTCTTCTTTCACATTTGAGAATTTTAAATTATTTTGCACTGGTGGCGGTGGCAATCTCTATCTCTATAGTTTATTCCCGACCTTCAGTACGTTGACATCCCGTAAATCTGGTTTGACATCTTGCAAGTTTGTTTTGTGGGATATAGCGTTGCACGTAAACAATCTTTGAACCTACTCATTGTTCATGGTATATTATTTTCTTGTGGGGAATTGGGCTGATCGTATTTATTTATGGATGAGCATGAGCGTTTTTTTTTCAGGGTTATATTTTTGTCTTAAGTATGACCTTGTCTTTGATTTAAACTACATTCGTTTTTTTGTTCTTTGTTGTATGTTTGATTATAGTGTTGTTCAAAGGTTATATTGCATGGTGTGTTATGTCTGATTGCGTGTATCCCTACATCACTACTTAAGAATGTCTGAAACTCGATGTAATTCTAACGTAAAGAGTGACGGTGGGACAAAGACAAACAGCGAGTCAAATAACGATCTCCTTGACTTAAAATTTGATCCAACAAGCAGCACAGGACCGACGTTGAGACCACCAAAACTTAATGAAGCTCAACTGTTAGCTGCACTGGAATTGGGTTTTAGTGGAAAGTATCTTCCGAGCAGTGTCACCGGAAAAGCGCCAGCTTCTCAGGGAAATAATAGTGGAGTGGATCGAAGTAACAATAAACACGGACAACCATCTTCAATGATCAACAATCATTCTAATTCTAATATCAACCAGAACCAAGGCAGTGGTTCTCAGAACCAGAACCAGTATCCATTGTTCGTGGACAATTATAGTTTTAACTTGACTGAAGAACAACAGGAAGGTCTTTTACCTCCACTTCGCCGTCCTGATATTAATCAGCTTCCCCCAGGTAGATTGTTGTTACCAAATTACTATAATATATTGCATGTAATCCAAAACTAAAATAATATGCAAAATGTCATTTTACCTTGTGTTTCATTAATTTCCCCCTTGTTTATGATAGATGTCTTGGCCGTCTTATTAAAATCGACAAGATTTGAAGAGATTCTCATACCGACCCAACGAAGACTTACCGAAATTACACCCAATCCTCCAACCGCCAGCAGCCGTACTCCGGCTGCTGAACCAGACCTCACGAGGGGAAACGTAGCTCCTAATAGTAACGCTTCCGTCACGCAGTCAAAGGTGACTGCCCAACAGCCTTCCGCAAGTGCAAAATCTGCATTGTCACCATTTGCAAAGGAATTTGTTCCATCAACATTCCAAGCAGGCTCATCAACAATGAACCCTCAACAACGTGACACCGCTGATCTAGCCTACGCAATGTCCCAAGTTCAAGTTCAGGGACAAAATGATTCATTTCAAGGGTTAATAGAAGAGCTGGATGGATCCGACTGCATTCTCTCTACCGTAACTGACATGATTTCCCAGGTGTCACAAGATCCTGCGAGTCTTAACAGAAGTGCAAAGGTGACCATAGATGTTCTCAAAAAATATCTCAACGATGATGACACGCTTGGAATCGTCGTGACATTACTGGTTGAACAGGTAAGTAGAAGCAACTTCATGTTGTGTTTATTTTTAACTCTTAATAATAAGTGAACGATTAAAAATGTACATGTTCTCTTGATTTTATAGATGATTTCGAATACCAACTTTTGTTACTCGGGGGCAAAAATTTTGGAATTATTACGCGAAAACGGAATTGGTGTTGGGGAAAATAGTATCAAGCACTTGGTCCTGACCAGGTAGGTATTTTTTAAATTTTACTACTGTATCCTCTCGCAATGAATTACTTATTATCTACTTCTAAACAAATGTATTTTTGGTCCTAAGAATGCACGAAGAATTCACGCATTGCCTTAATAACCTTGATGATGAAGACGTACGAGGAAGATCACTTGGAGTACTCCGTCTGCTAAGCGAACTTTATATGAATTTCGCAGTGCTTCCTGATAACTCAAAGTTGCACATTTTTGCTTTGGCAGTCCTTGAATTAATGGAAAAATTAATTCAAAAGGACAAGTCACTGAACACAGTTAAATGTGTCTGCCAACTCCTAAAAGTACGTACAATCATAATCCTGTGATTCTAACATACTTGAGCTACCATTATTCGTGGTATTAAATAATTTCCTATCATTTTATTTAGCTGATTGGATGGGAGGTAGAGAACTCGAAGAACGAGAAGGTCCGTGAATACTTTGGATTGGTCCTGAAGGAGTTGAGCTACATGAAAATGACATCTGAAGGAAAACTCCATCCTACCTGTGATGCATTAGTCGACATGATCTTTAAACTCCATTCAAACAAATGGAACAGAGGACAAGAAGAGACCTCAGCCCCTTCATCAACAGCAGCTTCTTATGCAGCCTCAATGCCTTCTAGAGCTCCTGTTTATTATGAACTGCCCGACTCGTAAGTTCAAATGCTGCATACTATTTCGTGTTAAAAATAATTTCCCTGTCCATCGATTAAATGGGATGTTTTATTTCAATAGGGACGATGATTCCTTCGGTGACGATGTGGGTATCATGATAGACGACGAACCGGATGAAGTACAAGCAGCATATGAAGAATTTTTAAAAATGAGCTCGAAGTGAGCCTTTCAATAATGGCTTATAATTTTTATTTATAAGTTTACCAAGTATTTAGTGTTTTCCAAACTTCTTTTCGACTGGACACACAGTTTTATAATTTTTAACAATTATTACTCTACTTGTATTTAGCTTGTATTTACATTTAGAGATGATCGACAGAATATAATGTAGCGTGCATACATCCACCTTAGATCCTTGTCTACTATTACCGATGCATAATCTGGACTTCTCTACAGTAATTATCATAAGTTGGGACATGCATCATATTGGTCCACAAATAAAATTCGTCTGTTAAACTTATCATGGGAATGTTCATATGACTTGTAGCAAAGGTACAATATTTTGACACATTACTGATGTCAGATGAGGAATCAAGCAAATTGTTTTAATGAAATTGATTGTAGATTTAGATTTACAGTAAGACAGATTAAAAGTGGAAAGATGAAAATGGAATGTAGAAGGCAATGTGCTAGTACTTTAATTTAAGTGTTTAGACAATATACTATTGTATTGATATCGCAAAGATTGAACATAGTCGCCTTGCAGCGAGACTTTATCGTACAGAACTTATCATAAATCAAACTCTTGACTACACCAGAGACAAAAAGTTGACAAAAATGACAGACACGCTGGACACTCGACTACTTGCTCTTCGGTGTACATCTTGCACTCTGTCAATGTAAACAGAGTACTGGTGTCTTTGTTTAGGTTGATCCTTTTAAAGCCATGAACTGACATGACAGCTATAGTTAATTGTCCTAAAAGTTCTCTCGAAAGGGCTGAACAAAGCTACAATCGGTCGGTGATATTAATAATGACGTGTTATTGAGATACGTATAAAAATAAGTTGTACAGTTTAATTGAATATTCGTAAGCCTTCAATCAAGTTTCAAGTCAATAGCAATAACTCTTTTCACATTAAATATGCATCTTGGAATTATACTTATGTTGTCGAATTAAATTACAAATATCGTTAATTAAGCTGTAAGATTTAATGTTAGCATAGATAGCGTAGTGATAATTAAATATATCCATAATTTTAATCTACCAGTTGATAAAATTATCCACAAAGAATAATGTGACAAGTAAACTGAATTTAGATTAGTCATTTTGTGCTTACTAAAATGTTGAGAAATGTTTTTGAAGCATGTTACAAAGTGTACATAATAGTTGATAAATTAATAAAATGTATAACGTAGGTGAGTAAGAAAGCGATGAAGATGATTTACTAGTTGAATATCGTGTTTGTGTAAAAATGTCTTGATCATTGTTATTTTGTTTTGAACAATAGATAATTCAATAATTTATTTGTTTACTGTAATTTTTGAGTTTGTATTTTGTAGGGTCAGTGACTTTTAAAGTATAAAATATCTTGTCTGTTAACTAAAGTTGAATATGACTTACAAATTACTTGTTAGTATGTGATTAATTGCGCAAATTACGGATTAAATATTTATTAAAAAATAACTTTTCCTCCCGTTAAGCATTATGCATGCAATTGACCATCATAATGTAGTTAATAAAGTATGACCATAATTTTGAAACTTACTATTTCACGTTGACAAGTAATGTAGAACAGAACCCTGCCAGGATGGTCTTAGAGATAGTAGACGAGGAGCGTGACGTAGCTCCTATAAGGCATAGCTTGATAATTAAATGATAATGAGCATGTAATGTTGTTTGTGATAACAGGATGGCATATGCGTAGTATAAAATTCATTTAATAATCAATACATTTAATGTTTTCTTCATTTTATCGCAATGTAAGTCCATATTGCTTCATGATTCTCAAACCAAGACAGTAAGTAGTATGAGTTTATGGTAATCTTAAGGCATCAATTTCTTATTTCATTCCACCTTTTGAGATAATGAAAACCGATTGGATACAGGGAATAGGTACAGTATATATTAGTACACTGATGGATGCATCACAAACGGGGTCAGGTACTCTACATATATTATCCGTTTCTTCGCCGTAATTAAGTGGTTTTCTTCATAATATACCTATTAAATAGATCCTATTTAATATTTCGCATTTGCTTAGGCTTGGATGTCTCCAGACAAAAGATTAAAGTGCCAAGTGACTGGAACCACATTTTTTGTATATATTTTAATTGTTTGTTTGAGGGCACTTAATTTTTTGACAAAATGTTTAAATTTGGCATTTTTCTGGCGTGTATATTTCTGAGTATACTTGGTGTAAGAGTTCTCGGATATTCAGGAAGGACAACAGTTTTAAACGGTCAAATGTACAAATGGACTCACAGCACAAAAATTCCAGAATCTTTCTTGGAAGTTAGCTGGATTGATTCTCATCCAGAGTATGTGACGATTGAAATGAAAGGTCCGAGCAAAGGGTATCTCGCTATAGGATTTTCACCAACCGGAGGAATGGCAGGAGCTGACATACTATTGGGATGGGTAACCTCAAACGGAACTGCGAAAATTTTGGTATATAAGCATAAAACTTAAAGGCAATTGTATGCTACTACTACCTAATACTAAGATGACCCATGAGGACAAAGAAACCATGAAACCATCTTTTTCATAGGACATGTTTGGAACGCACAACGGCCAACCAATTTTGGACAAAGTGCAAAATGTCGAGTTACTTGGGGGTGTCGAAAATGAGAATGGCACTTCAATAGTTTTCCGTCGAAAGTGGAACACTTGTGACGATGAAGATTTTCCAATCGGGGTTAGCAGCAAACCCACTGCAAAATCAATTATTGTCATACAATATCATATATATAATTTACAAATCGACGTAGCTAGCTGATCTGTCGATCCATCATCATCATCATCATCACCAGCTGCTTCCCTTCTCTCTCCTTCTCGCGTCATCATAGCAATGAAGGGTATGGCAAAGAGAGCGAAGCATCCCAAAAAAATTAATGCAGGACAGTATACCCCTCTGTTGCTATGTCTTTTAGATAGCAAGCAACGGGAAAGGGAGAATAGGCTCACGCGGTCTCTCTCACTCTCTCTCCTACACAACACACACACATACACAACAGCCAGCAGCAATGCTCCACTTCTCCGTCTCTCTCCTTCTCGCTTTACAACGTGGAAGGGTATGGCAAAGAGAGCGAAGCATCTTCAAAAAAGTAATGCAGGAGAGTATACCCCGCTGTTGCTATGTCTTTTAGATAGCAAGCAACGGGAAAGGGAGAATAGACTCACGCGGTCTCTCTCACTCTCTCTCCTACACATAACACACACACACAACAGCCAGCAGCAATGCTCCACTTCTCCGTCTCTCTCCTTCTCGCTTTACAACGTGGATGGATGTAAAGAGATGGAGTGGCGTGGCGCGTTTACAGCATTTGAATTTTGAAACAAGTGAAGGGTTATTACAAACGTCACGTTCATATTACTACTACTGTTGTGGCATGTTGTTGTTTGTGTGGTGTTTTTTTTGTTGTTGTATGTAAAGAGATGGTGTTGGTGTCGTGGAGCATTTCCATTGCATTTTGAAACAAGTGATGGGTTACTGCAAATATAATGGGATGTTGCAGATGCAATGGGATTTTGCAGATGCAATGGGATTTTGCAAATGCAATGGGATTTTGCAAATGCAATGGGATTTTGCAGATGCAATGGGATTTTGCAGATGCAATGGGATTTTGCAAATGCAATGGGATTTTGCAGATGCAATGGGATTTTGCAGATGCAATGGGATTTTACAAATGCAATATGTTGTTGCAAATGTAATGGGCCGTTGCATATGTAATGGGGCATTGCAAAAATAATGGGGTTATCCTCTGGGTTCCTACGCCATATTTATACTGAATATGTGAGGATTTTTAAGAAAAGGTGTGTTATCTGTTTTTTGTCGGTTGAAAAATCGTATGCTCGGCATATGCATTTAACATGCAACTTTGTAACGGACAAAAAACAGATAACACACCTTTTCTTAAAAATCCTCACATATAGCTCTTGGTTGTATTAAAAACAACGGTAAACAAACGAGCAGCTGCAGCTGTGTGTACTACTGGGTGTCTTTTGAACGAACCGCCAAACTTGGTCTCCTTATGGGGATAAATGGGGATCAGTGAGACAACTGACAGCTGGAAGGGGGATCGATCAAAGTTCGGCTATCCTAACTGATTTCACAAACCTTATAGATTGAAATTGGAACTGCGATCTCTTTAATTGTTGGCGACTTAGTCGCCAATGGGCCCCCTTCTAGTGCATTAATAATTTAACCATATTTCATTTTCTTTCACTCGTTCGTAACGAATTTTCAGGATGACACAGTTCGTTTAATATGGGCTACAAGTGATAGTGACCCAACTGAAAACTCTTTCAACAAAACTTTACCTTTATACCATGGGCGGGATACCAACAAGCGTGGCGTCAAAAGCATTTATATGAAAGTTCGTCCTAATCACAGAAAATTTCCAGATGAAGAAGAAGTTTATCCCAAAGATGTGCAGCACATTGACATAACTGTTCATAATGTCACCGTTCCGAAAACTGAAACGTACTATCACTGCAAAATTGTCAAACTTCCCCAACTTGCATCGAAGCATCATATTATAGCTGTATGTGATTTAGTATATAGATATATATTTTTTAAATCTTGATACAACAATGGTTTTACCGTTGCAAAAACAGTACGAGTACAACACAGAAACAAAATTATTATTTATGTCGTTTGTCCTTCTGCTAACAGCACCGTCCTCTCATTGCCCCAGAGAGTATTCCTCACGTCCATCACATTGCTGTTTTTAAATGTCACGTTCCTGAAATATTGGGACTGTCAACTGGAGACATTTTTGAAAAATATTTGGATCATCATGGAGGGGATTGTTATACAGACGAGTCGCCAAAAGAATGGACTGAATACTGCTTTGAGTTCAGAGTAGCCATTGGCGCAGGCAGTGAAGGTGACATATTTCCTGAGCATTTGGGAGACGTAATTGGGGATACCGATGGACCATCTTATTATCGTCTTGAGGTTCACTATGAGAATCCATTGGGAAAACCATGTACGACTGAATAATCAAAAAGTTTAATGAGTCTTGCTATTATGTTTTTCCGGTAAACTATTGAAAGATTGAATATTCTTATAAAGTAACGGACAGCTCTGGTGTGCGGATATTTTATACGTCCACCCTTCGTGAATATGAAATAGCCATTTTGTTTTCTGGTCACCGTCGCACACCATTCCTAACAATCCCACCTTACCAGAAAGAGTACAACATTTATGGCGTTTGTGGATCTGACTGCACCAACAAAGGGATCCCAAAGGATGGCATTAAAATCATCTCTGTACTCCTTCATGCTCATCTCACAGGACGAAAAATTACACTAAGACACATTAGGAATGGAAAGGAGCTTCCTCCTATTGCCCAAGATAATCATTATGATTTCAATTATCAACACTTCCGGTTGCTTCGTGAAGAGGTCACTGTCCTTCCGGGCGATCAGCTAATTACGGAATGCACTTTTGATACAGAAAAGAATGACACGTTTGTTTACGTACGCAGATAAAAAACATCATAGTTAATTGCCCTCCAGCAAGAGCTATTAAGAGCTAATAAGCAAGAGCATTTAATTGTTATCCACCAATTTCCTCAACAATCCAACTACATTTTTCTTTCAGGGTGGTTTGTCAACGCGCCGGGAAATGTGCGAAACTTTTATCACATATTATCCCAAATCTGCACTGATTGACTGTAGGAGTCAACCTGAGTTTTACTCCTATTTGAAATCAATCGGAGTGAAGAATGCAACGGGAAAATTATTTGAAACCTTGAATTTGCCTTTCTCCTCGACAAATATTGCAGAGTGAGTTTGAACATTAAAAATTTTCATGTACACTTTTTCGTGAATTATTTTTATATTTTAGTTTCATTCTGATTTTTATAAAATGAAATTGACCTAGTGAGTTGAAAGACTCTGCTTTGGCGGATGACTCAATGATTTTGGAAAATGGACGAATGGATGACATCACCCATGATATTTTCCGTAATGTCATTATAACCAGTCCCAAAGCACTAGAAGGCCAAGATCTTCACGACTACATGATGAACCTGAATTGGAAAGACATGCAGCATTCAAAATCTGTTGAACAAAGTCGCAAGTTGGGAAGTTATTACATGCATTGTTCTTCCCCTGGGGGAAAGAAAATTCACACATCGGTTAGCTCCCTTCTTTCTAAAAAGCATCAGTTTTGCATGCACATAATTACTATACTAATCATGTTGGCTTTATTACTATAATTTTTTAAAGAAAAATATTGTTGTATTTAATATTGTTTGGTTTCATTTGGTTGATTGTTTCAGAGGGATGTTTATTCATTTCCTTCGTATGATCCATTTAAGAAAACGGAACAAGTATGTTTATCCACAAGTTCAGGAATCTCGGGTAAAGCTACTTCCACAAATTTTTATTTAATGCTGGGAACAATTGTCATTTACTCAATTACTTCAATTGTCAACTTTGTGAGATTTTAAAATCGAAAACAAAACTAACAACATATGTTTTTATTGTAAAAACAAAATCAAAGGTTACTTTGCCTTAAACAATTTTTGTCCTTGAATTATCCTTGCCTTTTAACCTCATTTCTTTTAGAAAATGTTTTAATGTTTTTAGAAATGCCATTATGTTTATTGAAATAAAATGAATGCAGACCGTTTATTGATTCGCAGACGCCTAGTGTCAAATAAAGCTTGTATTTCGTGTTGTCATTTTGCCATCTCCGCACACAATAAAGCTGTCAAAGAGCACTAATATGCAATTGTAAATTGCATGCCGAGAACGGTTGACCAAAGAAACGAATGACTTGTACAACAGCCATTTTCATAACGTAATATAGGCAGTAGTAGTAGGTAATCTAATAACATAATTTACAAATCGACGTAGCTGATCTGTCGATCCATCATCATCATCATCATCACCAGCTGCTTCCCTTCTCTCTCCTTCTCGCGTCATCATAGCAAAGAAGGGTATGGCAAAGAGAGCGAAGCATCACCAAAAAATTAATGCAGGACAGTATACCCCTCTGTTGCTATGTCTTTTAGATAGCAAGCAACGGGAAAGGGAGAATAGGCTCACGCGGTCTCTCTCACTCTCTCTCTCCTACACAACACATACACTACAGCCAGCAGCAATGCTCCACTTCTCCGTCTCTCTCCTTCTCGCTTTACAACGTGGAAGGGTATGCCAAAAAGACCAAAGCAGCTCACGAAACTTAACACAGGGCAGTATACCCCTCTGTTGCTATGTTTTCTGCTGCTTGCTGTTATGTTGGTTGGTTGAGTTGAGTGCTCCTGTTGCGTGTTGTTGGTGTGGTGTTTTTTTTTGTTGTGTGTGTAGCGCGAGCAGGTGGAGTGCGTGGCGTGCAGAGGTCGGTAAATATGCCCAACGTTTGGAGTAATTATTTAATTACTCCAAAACTACTTGGAATTTTTTTAAACTGATTGCACAGTTTAAACAACAAGACGGTGGTGCATTAATAAGACTAAATATCATAGCAATATAGCATTACATTACATTAATATTTACATGTAACGACAACGGTCGTTATAGTATTTGTGACTGCGAAACATGTACCCGCATCTTTCTTCATACTGAAAAAGCTACGACATCCCGGAGCTCTTGGTCATCCCGCCTTCTCTTCTTGCACATCCCATCAACCGGCAGAATGAAGTCTTCCAGGAATCACCCGTACGGAAGCCGGACGAAGATTAGCAACTACGATCGTCACTGTCAAGCCTGTGGAATCCTCATTAAGGGAGCAGCCCACCAGAAGCCCGCCACCTGCTTCAAATGTGGAGAACGACAGGAAGGACGTCAAGGATGGACCGAAAGCGGCTGGGGAAGGTGTTTGGACTGCGATTGCTGGATTCATCGGGACCACTGTTACTGTCTCTGCGGATTTGCGAACCACGAGGCTATCGAGCGGAGGCGGCGCCAACAGGAAGCATCGCGGCAACAGGAACAACATCGCCGGGCGATGGAGGTGCGCCAACTCCAGGAGCAGCTGGCCCGAGCGGAACGTGAAAAGATGGAGTTGCAGCGCCGCATTGACGACAGGGAGGAGCAGGACGCCATGGTCGCTTTAGGTAACGTCGAATTAGACGATTTAGAGTAAGCTTACTATTGTAATTTGGTTTATTATTGTATTAATAAAAAATAAAAATTATAATAATAAAAAATAAAAAAAAACAAAAAAAAACAAAAAAAAAACAAAACAATAAAAACAATGTTAGTGGGCTAAGTCCACTAACTTGCCCGAACCGCCAAACTTGGTGTTCTTATGGGTATAAATGGGAATAAGTGAGTTCGGCTATCCTAACTGAATTCACAGACCTTATAGATTGAAATTATAACTGCGATCTCTTTAATTATTGGCGACTTAGTCGCCAATGGGCCCCCTTCTAGTTAATTATAAAATATATTTGCCATGCATCTTTAAAACTCAGAGGAGTGCAGCGTACCTTCCACTTTGACGTAATCGTTTATGGTAGACTGTGTATATGTAAGTAATCAGTGCACACACAGCATTCATAGCGTAAGGATTTTTAAGACCTATTCATGGACCACCACAAAGCAAACTACAAATATTATTGTTATTATCGTTTCTATTATGGCTAGCTGGGGCTGCAATTCATGCAATGCAAGAGCAAGAAACAACCTTGCTTCAGCTCTCATTCATAAGGCACAGAAAATACAGAAAACTAAAAACTACATTCGTTTTGGGATCATGTATGACACGTTATCACCCCTTGCGCGTCTCCGTACTGCTTGTTTTGTTCACATTTTAGTACTCGATCACTTTTTAGTATAAAGCCATAATATACCCAGTTCTCAGAGAATGAGTCAGAGTCAGATTTTTCATAGCACATTCCATTATTCTTCCCTTTTGGCAGTACGTACGTGTACGAACTGCACTTCTCTGTGTTAGTGTGTATGTGTGTTTCTCACAGAAAACACAAATTCTCCAGGAATTTCCTACATACATACAGTGCATTGAAGGAGAACTAGATAATTTTACTAAAAAATATTATGCACACTTCATCCATACTTCGTTTTCTATCGGTTTAGTCATCGTCGTCACCAATATTATTAGAGTAAGTCACACAAATGGACACACAAATAAAATATGAATATTATTTAGACCACGATCTTCCGATGTAGAGTTTCTTGATCTGATCAAAAACAAAAGATAGAAAATACAGATTTTTTAGCATTTGTATGTACGTAGGTATAGACAGGAAAGTATCAAAGAGACCATTAACTGATTTAATAGTTTGGCATATTACACTCGATGAAAATTTGACGATTACATACTCCCAAAAAATTATGTAAAGATATTTTACTGAACGAGTAATAAAATAATTTCTGAGTATAGGGAGTTATTTAAATATACAAAAAATATTAATTAAGCTACTTTTTGCGAATGCTCTTAATAGCGGTAAGGTGACAATGTTGCCGTTTGAAGTTATCGGATTTAAATGGAGGACACGAAGTACACAATCGCTTCCATTTATTGTGGTGTTAATTGTAGCTACTACTGGTCTCATCAGTCAAGTGGCGATAGTCTCAGCTTCACCTCACGTCTCAATAGAAGCAACATCAGATCTTCCGGAACCGGAAGCTTGGAAGTCATCCGAAGAAGTTGACGACGACGACGATTACTTCAGCTTCATGTAAGCTTACTTACAACGTTATCGAGTTTTAAATAATTTCGAGATCCTTTTTTTCGCTTTTAATACAATGTACGTTCGTCCAATCTTATTTTAGGAGGAAACTAGTTGCTGGAATTATCACCGTAGTCATTGCTGTGGTGGTAATATGCCTAGTTCTTTGTTTCTGCTGCCCAATATGTATTATCGCTAAAATGAGACAGCGGAGGGGGGTTGTCATCAGAAGTACGGTTTTACGTAAACTAGATTTTTATTATTTGAAACTGTAAATACATAATTAATATACATAATATTGATGCAAATTTAACGTGATCTTGTACCATCTTAGCCGGACCTAGCGCTACTGCCACCACAAATGGGAACACCGTCACAGTAACTGTGAACAGATCTGCACCGCAGCCACAAACTGTCACCTCTCCGCAAGTCGTGGCGATTTCCAATAATTTAAATGCGCGTAGTAAGCCTTATCCTGTACAAGAAAGCGTTACAGTTGTACCATTATTACAACCTCAAATGCCAGCTCAGTATCCTCCTCCCAATCCTCAACAAATGAACATTAGTTACCCGCCTGGACCACAGTTTCCGCAAAACTTTGGTGAGTTTCTATTTTAACTTTGAAAGTTCTATTTACAGTTGATATATAACCTTTCGCAGGTAGAAAATCCTGTTGAGCTTTTTGAAAGCAAATTTTCTATATAACACGTGTTTTTGTTACCTGCAGAATTACCACCACCGTACCCGGGTCTACCCAGGGATTCTGATACAGCTAATTTACCTTACAACCCCTACTTTGCTGGGGATTGTAACGAATCTCCTTCCGCTCCACCTCCAAAATGAGCAACTTAATTTTTTATATTAGTTTCTTGTTCAGTTCCTTTTATATTTTCGTATGGACATAGTGTTTAGTTTAAATTCTTCGTTATGTAAATGTGCACAGGAACTTGCGCACATTTGTAAAATACATACACATAATTGTACAAGATAGTACATAACTGTACCAGCAGCACTATAGCGTGTTAAGTAATATTGAAAGACTTGTCTCCGTGACTTATTTATAATTATGTATGTTAGAGGTGACTTGGTTTCGTATTGATGATCTAATAGAAATATGAATTAACGCATATTCGCGCATTCTACAGAGATTAGTTCAGATACCTTAGTTGCTTATTTACGTGTACTTTTTCGTTCGAGTACTACTTATTATTATTACATAAGACGATTTTTTAATGAATGGAATAAGTACTATATATTGTGCAACTACAAATGAATATTATATGTTCCTTGAATGTTTAATGGAAACGCATAAAGCATTGCTTTGTTGATTGCTTTTTCATTGTAAAAACTGTACAATGTATCTAAAATCTGTGAACAATAAACTCAAAGCAATGAAATGATAAAAAACACTTATTCATTTTTACTAACGGTAAGAAATTCTAATTTTTTAAGAAACGTAACTGCAATCATGACATGAAACTTTATATATGACACTTTATCTTTTAAAGGACAAATAGTATGCTGATTCATTCTAACAAAGTAATAATTTGTCTTTTTATTTACAAATTCAAATATAATTTCACTTTAAACAAGCCATGTGTAGCTGTACAAAAATGTTACGTGCGATTCTTCTACTCGGAGAGCCTCACTGAAGCTTCGTTAAGCGCTCCATGGATTTCCTTAGCGTACGCAATTTGTCCTTTCACTAAATCGATATACTGCGGATACGTCATACTGTTATCGGTTTTGTTAGGTGTGACCGGTACCGGCAAATATTTCGACGAATGCCCACTTTGATTCAAACATTCAATTGACGTGCGCTGCAAAGCAATAAAAATGCAGACATTAGCGCTGGAAGCCAATAACTACACATTATAGTATGTAATATTTATGTTATTCAGCTTACCAAGTGTACTTCTAATTGATCCGATAAGGAAAAGAACTCCTCAAAGGATTTGTCGAATCGGCCTACATCAAAGTCCACTTGTTTACTAAATTTGAAAGGATTGATAGTTAAGCTTGGATGGTTGATGAATGTTATTACGAATGAAGTACGTACATACTCGTACTTGTACAAATAAATAAAACTTACGTCCCACTGTCTATCATATTATTCGCGTTAATCGCCATCGCCGCATTTCTGAAAACGCTCTGAAAGAGAAAACGAGATAAAATGATTACTTCAAGAGATTCGGATTCAATACATCACAGAGCATTTACAGTTAAAACATTCAGAGCTCAGTATTACTCACCACCATCGAGTCCTTTAAATTTGGAATCAACGCTTTGGCCTTTGAGATATTATCCATCTTAGCTTGCTCTTGCTGTGGCCCACCTGCTGAAGGGCCAGGTCCTCCTTGAGGTGGTTGCCCTGGCTGGTTAGGTGCGGGTTGGTTTGAGCCAGGTCCTCCAGGGGGACCTTGAGATGGAGGATGTGATTGGCCCGGTAATGATCCTGGTGGGATGGGACCTCCAGGACCTCCTACACCTGGTTGCATTATTGGATGCCCTTGCTGTTGTGCGGCTGCTGCGGCAGCAGCTGTAAATACAGCATTTTGATGTTATGAATTGACACTGAAATCAGCCTTACGGTTAGAACGTTTACTATTAATTAATATTTTCGGTTTACCAGCCGCTGCAGCTGCCGCAGCCTGTTGATGCTGTTGTTGAGCTACCATTTGCTGCTGATGGGGTGACATCATAGATTGCTGTTGTGGGGTCATAGGCCCCATTCCTCCTCCCCCTGGCATTGCCATTTTGGCGATGGTGGCTAATGTATGATATAATTAGGTTATATGGGTTGCTGTTGCTGGTGGGTTACTGACAATTTACAAATCACTGGAACGCAATTGCATGGACCTACTCGACTTATGTGTACCTAGTCAAACTATCACCTATTCCAATTAATGTATTTTAGCAGAAGAGAATACATGTTCTGATGCCACTTATTCTAACAGTGATAATTTTTTGTAGTTTATCACCTGAAATAATTATATTTCTCAGTTTGTGAGTCGCAAATTGTGACTTGTGACAGCGAACAAACTCACCAGAGACGAGACAGTAGAAAGGAGACAACAGCTTCAGCTGCACATAAACAAAAGGGAAGTGCGCCACAAGCGCTTGTGTGTGTGGGCTCTTTGATACACATCCTTCAACACTGCTTCAGCGACAAATGAGACGATCAAGCTCTGTAGATGAGAGAACAGGAGAAAGGTGTTTGGGCTTCTCAGTTCACAAACTCATCCACATGATACGCAGGTGAAGCGCCTTTCTGCATTGCACTGCATTCTGTACTTCTCTATTTACTTACTTTCTCCAATAAATTAAATGTCTTAAAAGCTAAACAGTAAAATAGACGTATCAGGCATTGGCTGCGAAGTGGAAAGTTATCAAAACGCTTTCATTAGAAATTTTGTAGGCTCTATCAAAGCACTACAAAATGCAACTTTTGTTTATTTCTGTAGTGCTTTAACGTTTCGCACATGGTTGTTTCCGGTGTATGTAAAAAGTCACTGACCATTTTGACTTAATATATTTCGGGGTATCTACTATTAATGTAAATAGTAGTGAATTGTTAGAGCGTTTTAAATTCGCAATCAGTGGTATGTCCTCTCTTTCCACTTTTTGGTATTTAGAAAATCCACAAAGAAAGCGCACACGGGACGGATAACAATAAATGAAACAAGTCTTGCGTTGCCCCAAACTGCGCTTCCATACAAAAAGACGTGAAAAGCAGCAACGCTTAAAGTAATCACTGAGACTGACTCATACTCTGGATCATTATCATTATGCATGAATTACATTAATTAGAGGTATGGGAGCAGAATTCTTCATAAATCTTGTCAAGTTTATCGAGATTCTGAATACATACTTGAAGTTACATGATAAAATTTAAAATGTCAAACTCAATTTTTTAAATTGCCATTCTGAATTCTACATTTTTTACATTGAAGAGGCTTCTAATCTTAAAACATCTTCCTTTGGGCTTACCACTGGTAAAAACTTTTGTAATAAATGATGTCAACTTAAAGGGACGGGACCCAAGAGATGAGACTTAATTGAGTGAGAGCAGCGATGCCAAATGGCTGCCATTATTCATTTCAAATGTAGTACATCCGATGTTTAACTTGATGAGAAACCAACCACATTTTTTAATTTTATAATTTGTATAATAATAGACTATTAAAAGGATTCTGTTATAACATTATCCCGGAAACCCTTGAACAACAACTCAATGACTGCCAACTTGCTTTTTTTACCATTTTTATGATACATTTCGAGGGATATCGATGATGACTAATTTCATTTTTTAATTCCTTAATGATTACGACAAGTAAGCTTAAATGTTGACAAGCGTATAAGTACCTAAATATGTACTGTCTTTTAAGCACGAGGCCACGGCATTGACATTGCTCACAGTTGTGTCAATGTTGTAGACAAAACAGAAAACTTACAATGATTAATGATGTACAATAGTCGCTGGGCTGGCTTATCGTTGCTTCATTTAGATGTTCATGCACATATGAAATAGCATGATACTTACATACATACGTAAATACGTGTACGTATTTTACCAAAATTATCCATTCTTTCTCGGCCAGTTTCATCGTCCAGTAGTCGCTTTGTTATCCTCTGCTCAAAAACATAGCACGCACTTCAAGTATAGAATACGAATTCAAAAAAGAATGATGGATATGGCAGGGGTTATTGCGTTGATGCATACTTATATTAAGACCGGAACTGACTATGTACTCAGATCTCGGTGTAAATGCCAAAGGTGACGGTGATGCGATGGGATCAAATCACACTGACTGATACAGGAAGATCCAGTTCGAGTTCAAAGACTGAGTTGCTCGTCGTAGTAAATCTGTAATCTGTGCAGCTGTGGGTGTAAGCTCACCACGTTACTTTCTCTACTTTTATTACGTAGTTGTGAACAAACTGTCACCTAGTATTAAGTGGAAAACATTTTCGTCTGTCCCTCAGTCAATCCAAGGCTTATAAAGTAAATTCTAGTTTTCATATGGAAACGAAGTAAAACACACAATACAGGCTAGCTGGCACGGGGACCTCCCGTTTTGGCCTGGGGATGGGATGGAACCCAAGGTCAGACGACCTGCCAACGTGACCCCAGCAACAACACAAAACCGTTGTTCCAGCATACCTAATGCATGAATATTTTCAATACTTTTGACCCAGTATTAATATAGTTTCATGGAAAAGCTCGCCGAGTAATGTAATTAGATACAAAGGTAATGTAATGTAATTAGTGCAATACAATTTTTATACTAATTTATATACGCAAGTATGAAAACTGTTTATTTAAATGCAGTAAATAGTATTCTCTACGTACGTTACTTCATTACTCAGCGAGATTTTCCATGAAACTATATTAATATTGGGTCAAAAGTATTGAAAATATTCATGCATTAGGTATGCTGGAACAACGGTTTTGTGTTGTTGCTGGGGTCACGTTGGCAGGTCGTCTGACCTTGGGTTCCATCCCATCCCCAGGCCAAAACGGGAGGTCCCCGTGCCAGCTAGCCTGTATTGTGTGTTTTACTTCGTTTCCATATGAAAACTAGAATTTACTTTATAAGCCTTGAGTCAATCTATTCGTCAGCCTCTCACTACTACCCAGACGCTTTCACCAATGAATTATTCTGCAAGTTCTATATTGCATTTTCAGTTGCATAAGTTGTCATTTCTTTTGTCATTGGTTACTGGTTATATGACAATCGTTTTGGACAGTTGTGTTTTGGGAGATAATTTTTATGGGAATGTACGATTTTTTGAGGACAGAAGGAGAATTTTTATTTTACATAACATTTAATGGCTCATTGGAAAGCAAACGGCCAGGCGTCCATCTCCAGCCCTTCTAACAGAATTGTGGACTGTAGCTTCTTTAGCTTCGCTTCAGCAGGTTTTTTAATCAGTTTTATAGCGACATGTTTACTCTTTCTGACGTAGAGTAGAAACATGCGACTTTCTTCATATAAAAGGCACGCTTCCTTTCATTCTTATCATTATCAACACTCTGGCTCACTGGACAAGCACAGAAAAGGCAGAAATTACGACCTCAGCATTCTCTGGACGTGTCCTCTTAAAACAGCTACTTTATAGTATAACCAACATATAGCTACTGATATGTTATCAATAATATATCTAACAGCAATAGTCTGTATTTTAACCGACGTCTACCGACTCTGAAAATATGCGTACAATATTTTATTGTTGTGGTTGGCTGATCTAATGGTGGACATTCTTTAAATACCTCCAGTTCGGAGAATTCCAAGATGTACTTAATATCAAGTCAAGTTGAAACTATGACCAATCATTATGTCCTCCAGGCAGGGTGAAGTACGTTGTATCCATCAAATAATTTAGAAAGCACGTACCAATAAACGTTACAAGTTTTCCAACAATACAAGGAACATTTTTATAGCGGAATTCAATTCAAGAATTTTATAATTACATATTATTTCATATCGTACTGCGATAAAAGTATGATTCAGCATTTCGTGGTAAATAACTTCATTCATTTATCCTAGTTGTCCGTTTTTCTTCCTTGGGCCTTAATATAAAAAGTCAATATCACATATCGACAATGATTGACTAAAATACTGACGTATGTACACATCAAGTATACAACCAACCGCAAGGAAAGAATTGGCTTTTTCGATTCACTGCGTATATTATTTTGAGGTCGCTTGCTAGTCTAGTCTAGAAGTACATAAATAACATTTGGAAAGAATATAACATGCATCTACAAGCTATAGGTAATCTTTTATGAATGAACTACCCTTCTCTTTCCCACATGCCAACTCAATTTATGAGGCACTGGTTTCCGTTCTAGCTCACTACTTGGCAATTTTATTGACATATTTCGCGTTCTTTAGAATATGTTTATAAAAATGAAATTATAACATTATATCGCAACATTTATCCACTGTTTCTAGTCATTAGGTGGGGAACAGCTATATGAATTGCTACCTTCTACGTATCTGCATCATAAGCACAATTCAGTGAACTATTCATGCGATGGCCATAGGAAGGTAAATATAATGCATATTTCATGGTTCTAAAGTGGCCGTCTTCATTCAGGCAAGCCAAGCAAGATGAATGAGCGCAGGAGAAAGAAAGTATGAGAGTGAGAGAAGAAAGAAGTGAAGAAGAAAAGTATATAAGATAAGATGATGTAGGTCACACGCTCCTACTCCTCATTCATTTCTTTCTTCGTTTCCCTTCCAACTTCCAACCGACTGAAAAAGGTAAAAGTTTCATTCCTTTTTCTCTCCTATATCAAGATTCTCACAATTACGATAATCACAACCACCATCTCTACTACGTCTTTTATTTATTTTTCTTGTTGTTGTAATCGTGACGTGTCCTCCTGTTCCTGAGTAGTGGGTCTTTGAAGGAAATGAGCACCATACTATCTTCTTTTTTAGTTTGTTTGTACTTTATTTTCTTTAAACCCAACCCTGACGAGTCATTATAATGAAGTGTTTGGCTTCGGTTTTTAACAAAAGGCCCTGTATGTGTGTCACATGCACAAGTTTCAGATAGAATGCGCAGTTGTGATTATGTCGTATATCGGTTGGTGCAATTATTATTATTTTTTAACATTGATTTGTCATTGGCCTATATCACGGTTGTTTCGTTTAAAATGTAAATATACATGAATATAAATGTACAAAAAAGAAATCATGAAACTTGTCGTTTTATTCTACATGGTCGTCCCATTCCCATACCATAATATTAATGAGGACGTGGTCTTTGAATTTCCGCAATAAATACATATTACACCATTAAGAAATAATGGTTCAAAATTAAAATACAAGTCTTTGCATATTCATTATTACAATAAACCTACTTAACAAGAATATGTATTGGTCTTGGTGCCACTCTCGTCGTGGTCATGTAATATAGTACATTTCTGTGTTTTACAACTATTTTTATTCACTTGTCCATACAAGTTTAAAACATGTTATCTTTCGTAGCATTTCTTCCTTGTTCCCCACATCTCTCTCTTTCTCCTTTTGCTTTCTCTCTCTAGGCTTGTCACTCACTTTCCCCTGGAGTTCCCCAGTACTTGTATATTACACGTTTGGAAGTGCTTCGGTCCCAAAGGAAAGGAAGTAGAGTGAAAGAGTTTTCACGAAGCATTGGATTCCCAATACAGCACAATTTAGTGTGCGACTTGAGACTTTATATACAAGAGCGAGAAAGGAGAGAGCCGACTATATCACTCAGTACTAGCACTTGCTCGACGAGGACGGCTTATGTTACGTGGTGCTTGAAAGCGTACTTATTACTCCGAGAAAGCTTATACCCAGGCTTGTTTTTAGGTGGTAGCGGTGGTGCCGTTGTGTGGTAGATTTGGAAAATGTTTCCCATGAAAACAGTCTCAGTCAGTCATTCAGTTGCCGTCTGACAGTCGAGCATGTGTGTGATTCAGAGTAGCTATTTATTATCTTGTGGACAGAACGTGCTGAAATTTTCTCTGTTCTCTCTCTCTCTCTGTCCCTTCTCAACTTTACCGAATAAGCATAGCATACCGACCGACAGATAAATAGAAAGTCATAAGTGCATATAAGGAAAGAATTCGCCAATCTATGCGAAACAAAACAAGCGAGTAAGTGCCAAAGTATTTTTTCACCGAAATGTGAATTTTCGCTGAAGTAATCATAAAACTGTTGTCGAGTTAAATATATGGCCATTGATTTTGTCCTGTTAGTCGTACTCTTGTTTGTAACCAATAAACCATGCTGTCTCTCGCCATGTTTCCCCTGGTGAGGTCAGAGTTACGTATTTCATGACCATTTTGATTCTTGAGATAGCAAATTATTACGGCTATTGTGGGGGTTTATTGTTTGTTTGCGGATTTCACCGTACATTCCACAGTAATTGGTGGCATTCTACCAGAGAACGAAGTCAGTGTGCGTTGATTTCTTTCTGCTGAACCGATCGGGCTGGACCTTAAAGTAACATAAAATTATACTAAAACAGAGTAATCTAGGTGTGTACTGTGTGAAAATCTGCATATCATTGCACAACCAAACGCATAAAACACAATGTGTTGTACTGAAGAGATAACTGGTGAAAATTATTGTCATTGTCACCATAATATTATACAACAACCGATGTATATCGGGAGATTCGGTAGCTGTGTAGTCGTTGCTGACGTTGCAGTTAAGAATGAACGTGTAGTAATGTCACTTGGTTCAATGAGGAGAATCAACTTTGGGTCAGCAAAAGAACAATGAAGTATCCGTAGACCATTGTTTGATTGAGTCATCCCGAGGATCCGTTTAAACAAAGCAAAAAATGTTCACATGACTGTTACATTGAAAGAAACTATTCTCATTATTACTCCACGGGTATTTTTCACCAAGCTAAATCCAAGAGATTTTGAGGCAATGAGTGAGGTCGACGCAAATGGAGAAAGCAGTGTAGTAAGTGACTATAATATAAACAGTGATTATCACGACGGAATCAGAGATCTATTGACGCCACCGACATCATTACACACCAATAAGAATTCAAATCAGTAAGTACCATTTTTTCGTGTTGTTGTATGGGATGTTTGCTTAATTGTCGTTTGCTCACAGTTACATATTTAAATTGCATAATAAATAGCTTGACGATGACGATAATCATATTCATGAACATATGCGAGAGACTCATTTACTTACTATTTTAATTTTCCATGACTGATACAGAAGAATCGTGATTCTCTATGTGATTGGAGTTTTCCTTGGCATTGTTTTGATCATTGCAATGGGCTACATACTAAAACTGAACTATAGGTCGTGGCTTCCAAAAAGGAAAAACTTTTGTGATTTTAGAGACTGTTTTAGACAAAGTAAGTTCATGCATAATACATTATCAATTGAATGAAAAAAAAGTTCAACAGAGATAAGCCAAGAGAAAGGGCAGGGCGTACATGATTGAAGCCATTTTTTCTCTGTAACCCACACAGGCAATGGAAAGAAGAGAAAATTCTTTCAAAGAAACGTCCACAAGACAAACTTCACCATTCCTGTTGTCGTTGTATCCGACGAGAATGGTCAATACTTAGATCCTGAAGGGTTTTCGGAGGAATTTGAGACGAAAACTGTTCAAGCTTTCCCCTAAGCTAGGAGATTAATACCACACGAGAATATGCAGCAATGGGCCATAATGATGACAAATCCATTACTTGAAATTCTCGTCTTGTGATCAAATACAAAGATAATTGAATTGATGAGCTGAGAAGTACATCTCTAACTAGGTATTCAAGAACCTTGATCGTTTGCCCAAGTACCTACTCATAACCAGACAAAAAGTACTTCCAATTTTTAAAATTTTTGCCATTTTGGGAAGACATGTGTCGTTTATTTTCTAACCAGTATTTTTGTTTAGAATACTCCGGATTAAACGCGCTGATCGCTAATGATCAATGTACACTATACAACGTAAGGTGAATATAAATAAAGTAACAGTATTCACAGAAATATATAACATGTTCGGAATTTTTCAACGCGACAATATAAACGCTATCACCATTTCATATAAGAACATCAATAATTTATCAAAGTAAGAAGCTAAGCTATTTATATAATGATACATATTCCATGGAAAAGAAGGAAGATAGAAAACTACATTAGTGTTATGTAACTAATTTAATGTTATGAATAATCATTACTCAACTCATGTTTGTAACTCAGGTTAGGTTTGTAAAGCAGTTAAAGGACTAGAAAATCAAACGTAGTAATGGTAGAGAGACAAGGAAAAAGAATCCCGTTCCCAGTGTGTAGTAGGGCCTAAAAAATAAAGCAAATTGAAGCACTAACCCGTGACACTAGACTCTGTTGGTAGACTGTGGTGACGTGGATATATAGAGGTACTGATGCTAGACAATCATACATTTATAAATTCAAAGTGCAATTTGCATTCTGGAATTGTACGTTTGGTTAATTAAGCAAATGTCACGTCATTCCCAAACAATTATTATTATTTTTGCAAATCGGGTTTAAAACATCTCGCCTATAAATTAAAATCTTATTGTGTCCACTACAGGAGAAATAATAAGGGCATAGCTATGAGTTTCAAGTATGTATGTATGTCATAGATTAGTGATACACGGAAAGGAAAATGCATTAATGCCTAGATGGAAAATACTGAACTTGTTTCTTAAATCCATCTAGGTAGTTACAGAAACAAAAAGGCATGTCGCAAATTGAAGTGATCGATTGTTTACAAGATTCTACTTTGAAATGGAGGATTAATTTTTGTACAAAGTGATATGTGGTGATTTTTATAACGAATAATATGCGAAACGGTTAAAAAGTGAATTGGTTTTGCGAACGTTTTAGCACGATTGATATTTATATTATGTTTGGTTCAAAAAGCTTATGTACTTTTAGTGGTAAGTTATTTAAAAGTTAATTGTTTAAAGTAAAATACGAATTTCTTTAAAATAGTTGTAAGCTTTAAAATATGAAAATACTCCGAAAGTATATATACATTAAATGTATCAGTGAAAATATTTATAAATCGCAAGTTATTTTGAGAAAGGAAATGTGCAGATTTCTGTAACCTTGCGTAAAGTAAAGACCGAGGAGTATTCGGCTTGAAACTTGAAATCCCCTGGTCTTATATGATAAAATTATTTATAAGGATAGGATGTATTGTAGGTGCGACGGATATACAAGACAAGAGTCCATCTTGTTTCTACAGTCCTCGCCTACTTCTCCTTTTCTGTCGTCTTAATGGAAAATGAACATTTTATTTCTTTTATACCACACAAAATTTAATAAAAATAATAATAAAAATAAAATACAAGTACAATTTTAGACATTGCATAGTCCTATTCATGTTTCACATTAGCGTATTAGCTAGGTGTTACATTTTTCTCATGAGAATTAACGTCATCTGTCTTTCACTCCGCACATGCTCATGAACAAATCATCTCGGATCTTTCAAAACCCGTTGCATTTTCATTTCTTGGCATGAGGTTGATTTTATATGCAGATATTTTCATTTGTTATGATGTTGTGTTATTCAAGAAACCGCATTTACTTTTCCCATGTGAATTTACTATTAACAACACGAAGTGTCTACCAAGACAAGACTTATCTTAAAATGTTCCGATAACAGATGCACATGTTATGTATAAATATTACAACTTTAGCCAGGAATGAGAGTATAGGGATTTTTATTTTTGGCATAATACGCATATTTTCAAACTGACATTGATACAATAGGTTACTGAGTCTGACTGCAAGTAACAGTCATTTTGAAGTATGCTGTGAATTCACAAGTACTTTCTAACATCAATCATTTATAATTCTATGTAATATTCAATATTGTTCAATCCATCAATGAAGTTAGGCAGTATAATAACTGTTACCTAGCATAACCTCAACCTTGAGAATTATTCGGTCCGTGTGGTCTATACACAGCCAAGTCGCCAGCTGCACCGACACGGAAATTTGTGTAATTTATTTCTCGGTACTTACCCATCTGCTAAACGAGTTTACCAGACAAGAGAGTGGGCCACTGCTTGACTGCTTACCAAATGGATTTCGCATGGCTTCTAGTAAGGTAAGGCTCCACCTGCAGTCAGCCCTCTCATGACTAAATTGGTAAAAAAAAACTAGCAGCTCTTGCCTTCTCATCTTTAGGAACCATTTTGTAATCGCTTACATCCGTAAACTATAGTCCTAGTCCTATCGTCGCATCCCGTATAATATGCTTTCTTAACAAGTTTCCCCACTCTCGAGGCAAACGATCCGTGTTAAATCATAATGAAAGTGTAGATGATTTTTTCCGGTCTATTTTTAACTACCGGGCAATGAATTCTCACGAACCCAATGGCTGTGCCCGTATGTGAGGACATTCATCAGTCATCGTCGTCGTTATCATCATCTTACTCAAGAAGTAGCACGTACGTATACTCGACACTTGTATTTTGATCAATGATAATGTGACCATTTTCCCGTCGCTTCATCTTCATGAATCACGAACAGCAAACTTCAAAGGGAGAAGCCATGTCGTATGCATGGTGGGTTGGGTAATGACGATGAAGCGGTGATATGATACACAATATAAATACGTATTGTCATTGTCATGTGGGCAAAGTGAAAATAAAGCTTCTGCCAATCTCACTTATTATAGCCACTATGTGAAACCTAAAATTGCATTTTCTCTTGATATTTTTAAGGATCAGCCAACAAACCGACTGACACGACACGGGGAAGAATGTAATCTCATCTCATGTTCAGAAGGCATGCGAGAATATAAAAAAGTAGCAAATAGGAAAGCAGTATAATGAGTAGCAGAGCAAGCAATCTGCAAAGCAAAATAGTAATGAGACACAAAAAAACCTATTACTCTGGAAGCGGCTCCTCCATCCAATTCGACGCAATTTATTTTGTATTGTATGCTCATTTCTAGCCTCTCTCTTTCTGTTTCAACGTTCAAGCGTCCTTGTTGGCAATTTTGTTGAGTTACTTGCTGAATTCTTTTTAACTCGGCAATAGCAAATGTTTGTAAAAGAAAGCATGTGATGTTTTTATAGAGCGATCCCATGAAAAGCACGAATGCTCCTGGTTTTCACATTTTTCTCTTGTATATCCTGTATATAAATATATTATTCGTTTCTCCTTCCTTTTGATGTTTTCTAGAGCATAACCTACCTTGCATGCAGTGGATATGCTTTGTGTAAAATTATTTTTCAGTGTTGTGGCCTAATGCGTAATTTGCAAAAAAAAAGTCAGTAGTTTAACAGAGGTAGGAAGGAAGGAGTTGGCTCTATCCTATATTAACTAATACATAATAGATTACTTTCAACGTACGGTAGAGTTCCACACGGCGGAAATGAAGGGTGTATATATCAGATAGGTAACATTATGCTTGGTAGTTCTTTATAAATTATTTCCCCGTTCATGTAATAATGAGCTTCGCAACTTTAACTGTCAATTGAGCAACAATGTCAAAGTAAGGTGATATCCACAAGGCACATAATATTACGAGCTTGGCTGTTTTCTGTTGGCTGCATATTGTCACTAATTGTCAGTCGATTGGGTTTACTTTGTGCATTTGAGTTGGAACGTGTGCGTCATGAAAAATAATAATAACGACTTTTCTTTCCAAACAGTTTAGTTTATGTGAAAAGTGAAATTGATAAGGGAGAGTATGGAATTGTGTCTGGAAACGAAAAAAATGTGATGCATTAGTTTATCACATTGCATTTTTGTTCAAGGTTAAGAGTTCGTCGTAACTAAAAGTACGTGCATATTTCGTCAGGAAATCTTGAATCTGCATCTGTTATTTCCTGGCCTGGTCACATCATACATCCGCGTGACGCAATAGTCAATAATACTCATGATCTCATATCGTGATCCATGCGTTTTCTGAACACATTCGCTCTTTTTTTCTTAACACTCCTCAAATTTTGAATATTGAAATTGTTGATCGTCACCGATGGATATGGGCCAAGACAAATTATACGAGGTGCGCTGCTCTAAGGAACTGGGCAGGTATTTGGTGGCCTCTCGAGATATCGAGCCACGTGAAATCATTATCCGGGAAGATCCCTTGGTGAGTGGTCCTACAGATCGAGGTCCACAGGATATCCCCGTATGCTTAGGATGCTGCAGTGTGATGTTTGATCAGCCCTTAAATCGATGCGAGATTTGTCACTGGCCTGTTTGCAGTGAGGATTGTGCTAAGGTATAATTATAATATGGAGCATTTGGTTTATTTATGTACATGAATGCAGCAAAGACACGACAGATTTGCAACACACATTTGGTTCATTGTAAACACTGGACTTTTTTTTAAATCATAAGAAATTTGCGGTATTTCTGGCGTGTGTAACCTTTATAACATATTTGGCCTCTGCTAAGAATTCTTTTTCTTTGAATTGTTGTAATATCAGTAAATTCCTCGTTTTCATATTTTCTTTTGTTTTTACAGCTGCCTTGCCATGCCTCTAATGAATGTCAGATTTTCCATAAAAATCGAGTGCTTTATCCTCCACCGTATGGGTGGCCTTATGTAAGCAAATCCATTGTTATACTCAGGTGCCTTCTCTTAAAGACCAAAAATCCCTCAAATTGGGAGCTCCTCATGAACATGTCCGATAACAAAGAAGTTCGTGAAGGGAAACCAAAGTGCATAAATTCCGACAAAAGGATTCTGGAAAACTTTGCAAAGTTTATGCCTACTCGCGACAACGGCGATGGTGGTAGCTGTTGTGGGAGATCTTCTACAAACGAGGAGGGATTTTCACAAGAGGAAGTGATTCGAATCAGTGGAATTATAGACACAAATGCTCATGCATTCCCCTTGAGTATAAGCGGACGCTCCACGTAAGTAAGCCCCATTTTTTCTTGCATCACTTCTTGTATAATTTATTATAGACAAATGTGTAGTTTTTTATACATTTCTCTCTCTCTATCTATCTCTCTGCTTTTATCGTCCTTCATTCAACGCACGGGAAACATAGATTTGTTTGTAACCTCTACAGTGAGACCAGTTTGCTTGCTCATTCATGCTGTCCGAATGCTTCATGGTCTCCAGATAAATCCTTCTCCAGACTGACGCTGACTATTCGCGCAAATATTGTATGCATATAATATTATACTACTAAAGCGTGATTGCAGCTTCTGTTTCTGTACCTCAGAATACCCATATGATTATGCATTATACGTATTTGCTCAACGCAGAGATTGGCAATCAATGCGTCGCTTAATTCTGTAGTTGATTTTATTTTGTACTATTTTCAATTGTTTGTGAAAACTGTCTTTGTAGTGCATAAAATCTGGCCAAGTGATCTCGGTGGCATATGACGACTCAACCATCTTACTGTGCACACTTAAACGCTTGGTTCCTAATGAGGTCAAACATTTAATTATTAATTATATTTGTATAGATATGATGACTTTAATAGATTCAAGTTTATGACAGATTTACTTATAGTAAATTTGGAGAAATCGATGACTCAGCCATCTTACTTTGCACAGGTCAATGGCATGTTCATTTGTAGATGTCAACGCTGTGTTGACCCCACCGAATTGGGAACATTCATAGGCGCAATTAAATGCAAGTCCTGCCAGGAAGGCTATCTCCTTCCAATTGATCCAGTGGATTCATTCTCAAGTTGGAAATGTGATAATGGTGGCACAAAGAAGCAAAGTAATACTAATAATAACAAGGATAGCGAAGCAAAGAGCACCAATCTTGTTGCCGGTAAGCATCCTGGCCTTTCAGATGATGATGCTGATGGAAAAGCAAACAGAGGGACCGGGAGAGAGGAGAAAGAAGGCGGAAATTGCAATGAAATTTTGGATGACGAAAGCGTTATGGAAATCATTGAGGAAGCAGAGTCATTATGTGGCTATACAAAGGTAAATCTTGGCTCAACAGCAAAGCCACCAGAAACTTCAGACGAGCAGGAAGAAGTAGACGAACACCTCGCATTGCTGAAGGAATTTGATAAGGAGTACAGGATTCTTCATCCTAACCATTACATTTTGCAAGAAGTAAATGTACGCATTCTCAAAGGGGACTACGCGAACGGACTCAGCTCTCTGTCAGATTCAGATTTAATCCAGTATCTGAAGCGATGTGAAAGGCTACTAGGAATTGCCGACGTGTTGACTCCAGGGTTTTGCGAGTACAGAGGTAAGTGCGCTTGTCATGCTATTTACTCGTATAAGTGGGGAGAAAGTGCACACAGGGAAAAGCAAGCGGAATGGAGTTTATTATTGTGTTACTATATAATTCAACTCCAATGTCGTCCTCCTTTTTATGTATTTTATGTGCACAAGTCACTACAGAATATAATATTTAGTGGGAGTAGTACATGGTTTCGGATCTTGTAATAAAATTTAACACAATATTTATATAACGGGATAAAATGCCATTTTCTCAAGAAAAAAATATTCCCAGTACTTCTTCGTCGTCATCCATGGTCGTCTTGTTAGTTTATCGTCATACAAGTTAATAGATAAAATGACTCAAGAGTATAGTAAAATCTTTATATCAACCTTTTTATTACATTTTTCTCCCGATCTCTATTTTCTCTCTCTCTCTCAATCTTACACACAGCCTTTCTGCAGTTCCATTTTTCCCAAGGACTTTTATCCCTCGAAAGGAGGAAAAGGGAAAATAGAGTGTGCCGACGACGACGACAATCTAACAGCAGCAAAGGCAGAGGCACTAAAGGAAAAGATGAAGCATGCCATGATGATGATGACGATGATGCAAATAAATTGAAACAAGAGTCGACTGATGATGGCGTAGGTGATGATGCTGAACAAAATGGCAATGAAGTCATTTCCAGGAAGAAGACAAAAGAGGAAGAAATCTACGCAAAATATGGCAACTCTAAAAACAACTTGGAAAGGTTGATGGAAATGTTAACTTTTTTATTGGCTTTCTTCAAAGAGATAAACCCGGAGCATAAATTGCTGGAGCCGATTACGGAGACCATCGAAGATACGGAAATACAGTTACAAAAATTTGCAAAGCTGAAATTGAAGTAGTTTTTCTGGTTCTGAATGAAATTGAAAATAAAGTTGTATTACGACAGAAAAAGTTGTTTTCTGTTTTATTCATTGCACAATTCAGTACCATATTAGAATAAACATGGCAGTTTATAAGTAATATGATGATGATGATAACACACTATAGCCAAATAAAATTGAGATATATTATTTATCAGCAGATTCCTTTGTGTGTACTTGACTTCTCTGTAGCTCGTAAAGGTCAAACGCTGATGTACAAGCCAATCATAATCAATTTATTAGTATGAAACGAAATGGGTGACTGTTTTCAGTTGTTATACAGTAAACACATCATATCTGCATAATACGATTTCCAACTTTGTTACTTGGAATCTGCTCAAGTCGACATTGAGAAAATCAGCATTTATTTACACAATCTTGCTAACTTGTTGCAGGATAACACGTGTCTAAAAATACACACATAAGCAACTACATAATATATGTCACGATGATGATTATACAAGCGACTACTGGTTTTTTGTGCTACTGTTTGGCACAGCCACTGGCACAGATTCCTTTTCTTCTCTTAAGAAAAATGGGAACAGTGGGTGGAGAACCGTACATGCATATATGCACTTTGTTTTGGCTAATTTCGTATGATCCTCTAACAGAAAATCTGTAATCTTCTGAAATAACAGTCTATAGGTATATTAACGTACATACGATACTCATAAAAAGAAAAATCAGGGAATGCATCAAGAAAGTTGAAGATTAAGCTTTGTAAACGCTCACGTATGAGCAGTCTATAAAATCTGGGTAAACTGGGGACATCCCTGTGTACAAAAGAATATTACGTTACGTTGTTGGTCCTATTGATTTCACATTCATTCATCCTTTGTAGTCCACCATAAAATATTTATCGGCTTGGGTTTTCAAACACTCAAGGGGTAAGCTAATTTATTATTATATCTTAAATCTATAATACAACCGTAATAGTAAAACTTAAACTCTAGTGACAGTAAAACAAAATATTTGGCTTAAAACCCTGTACCTATACCTAGTAGAACTGCGTTTTGTTTTATTCTCACCCAGATTGGTTAAAAGTCAAGCATCTCTTCAATATGCGGCCAACCATTTCTTTCGTGCCGTTTCTGCTGGTAGCAGCATTAGCAATAATTCATTCTTCTGAAGGAGCAGGAGGAACGGGGGCCCTTACATGGGGCCAGTCATGTAATTCGAGTGCCTCCTTGTATGATGATCAGTCAACCCGTTGTGACACTTCAAAACGACTCAGTTGTGATATGAAAAAGAGAACGTGCAAATGTCATCATGAAGATAGAGACTTTTACAACTCCAAAGCGGATAGGTGCGAAACAAAAGTAGGAATGTTTTGCTCGGCATCCGAAACTTTCCCAACAATTTGTGTCAACAACGCCGTTTGTGACACATCCAGTAACTTTTGTGTTTGCGAACAAGGTGCTGAAGCCAGCGATGATAAAACAGAGTGTGAGAAGGAGGACGACGACGACTCCAACTCTGCCACTACCATGTCCTCACAGCAAAGTCTTCCTTTCCATCTGACAATTTCCATTTTGGCCATTGTTACAGGAACATGGGTATTATAAGTGTTCAGGCGGCAGATACAGGCGATTAATGTGATATTCATATCCATGAATCCATGTATGTATACGAAAAGCTACGTATAATGTTCATGACATAACAATTATTTAGTATTCTGTATGAGTGTGTATGTCTTGTCTATAGAATTTAGTATGTGTAAATTTCTGGGAATGACAAAAATTCATTTACATCATCATGGGCTGAAGTAATAACAAAAACTTTTAATTCAAAATATATTTTGAAAATAAGTTTAGTATGAATTGGTGGTGCTACAATATTGAATATGTTGAAAGCATAAAATATGAAAATACTTATGACGGCAGCATTGTTGATTCAATAAAAAAATTGTTTTTTTTTCTATTCAAGCATAAAACTAAACTTATATATTCATTTTATTGTTTCATTCAACATCCCCTTCTCTTTTAATACGTATTAATATAGTTGATGCCTGTCCTCTCCTATTTCTGACCTTCAAGAAACATCGACTTTAATTCTCTTCTCAAAATTTTTCCTATAAAGAGAACAATAATTAAATATCGTATAAAACAATCCTCCTAAATAATATTCAGCTGAAATATAAAAAACAGACACCCACCAGATGCAGCCTTAGGGATTGCGTCGACAAACTGAACACCTCCAGATAGTTGTTTATGCTTTGATAGTTTGTCTTTGAGAAAGTCTCCAATCTCCTTCTCTGAAATCGTATCAGACTTTTTGACAACGAAGGCTCTGGGTGCTTCCCCAAGATCCTGGTGGGGAACTCCAACAACAGCCACATCTTCCACAGCTGGATGAATCCGAAGAGTTGCCTCTAGTTCTGAAGGAGAAACCTACATATATTTGGAGCATGTAATATTAAGTCATTGTAGTATGTACGTTTGCATAACTTGCAAAAACAAACAGGAAAAATAATTTTCAGACAAAACCCACTTATCATTGATGCGTACACAAAACGCTTGTCTAACGAATTTTGTTAGCAGTGCCTTTCGTAGAATTACGTTACGTTTCAATAAAATATTAGCAAAAAGTTCTGTTTTCGATAGGAAAAAAATCTTTGTTCCACTTGACTCAATCGTATAAATAGAAACACGCTTAGTTTACGAAATCAAATGGCTTTTCCAACTTTCGAGAAACGTCAGAGTAGTACGGATTTTTCACTCATAGTTGAATGGGAAAGAAGGAGACGGGAAAGGTGAGCTGCAAACACCATGCATTATGAATTTTGCTTCACTCCACCTACCTGTATTCCTTTCACTTTGATAAGCTCTTTAAGACGATCAACAATGAAAAAGTGTTTGTCCTCGTGATACAAGCCTATATCGCCTGTTCCAAGGAATAAAAATACAGCACACACACAGTTTAATACATTTGTATGGAAGTATTCATGTATGTATGTTGTTCAGCTCAAGCAGAAGCAGAATAGCACAGAAAGGAGTCGATTTAGAGGGCAACTGTATCCAAAAGAAGCGCCACATGATATTAATGAGGAAGAGAAATTTGCTAAATGTGAAAGCATAATGCAGAAACCCAGTGCTGACGCTTGTATGCATTAATGATATTGATATTAATGTTCACGGTTTTGCGTTGCAAAACTTTACCTGTTTTCAGCCATCCATCACTTGTAATAGTATCTTTTGTTGCTGCCTCATTTTTGAAGTATCCTTTCATCACCTGCGAAAAATGCCAAGAGAAGTTGCATTGTTGACTGACTGATAGACATATACATACATGTTGAAAGCTACCAGCAAAAGATGACAAAGTGGCTTTCAAGTGTTCTGTTGGAATACATATTTCAGGCAGGTGTGCCAATTTAGCCTACCCAAAATAAATATAAAGATTTCATTAATAATGAAAGTAGTGTTTGAAGTATTCAAACATGAATACGTGTAACAATACGGCAGCAGATAAATTTTCTATACAAAAATGAATTTCCCTTCATTGCGTTGAATAAAATAAATATACTTATATTAATCTATTTTAAGTCACCAAAAGAGCTCTAGCACAGTCTATACATAACCTTTTCATAATTCCGGTTCAGTAACTTGTGTGTACTCGAAAGTTGTGTAATCCTGCTCAATTTATCCAGCAATTCTATTTTTAAAGGACTTTTATACCTGCGGTCCTTTGATCCAAAGCTCGCCTCTCTCCTTCGGTCCCATTGATTTTCCAGTCTCTGGACACACAACTTTCACCAAAGTGTTTGGTATGGGCGGGCCAATAGATCCAACGTTGGAGTTTTTGGATTCGGGTAGTATCATATGCGTGAGAGGTGACGTCTCTGTTAATCCATATCCTTCCTGTACCAAAATAAACTTGTCGGCTTTTTCCAGGAACTTATCAATCAAAACTCGACTAGTTGGGCACGCTCCGTTGAATACAGAATGCATTTCGGAAAAGTCCTCTTTTGTGAGGTCCGGATGGCTGTTGACAAATTGAAATAGCGGAGCTACCAAGTGCATAACGCTAAGCTGTAAACAAAGAAATACGTTTATAGAGCATGCTGGCTATGCGACAAAAAGTCGCACAGAAAGTTTCATTATTAGAAGGGATTGTTTTCCTGAGAGATTCTCGGAAAGCTTAATAATAATATATATACGAATGCCGTGAAACGTTTTTGTAATCCAACTCAAACATACTTTGTTATTTTTCACACAATCAACAAATGTTTCCGGTTCAAATCGTGGCAAGCACAGAACCTTCCCTCCTAGGACGAAATTACAGAGTCCCAACGCTTGGAAGGCCATAATGTGAAAAAATGGCAAAAGACCCATTCCAACTTCTTGTGGATTCCCGTCGGTAAATGGGCGTCCATTAATAATGGGTAAGGACTGCCTACAGTTATTGACGAGATTGGAATGCGTAAGCATACAACCCTTTGGTGTTCCTGTAGTACCTGATGAATAAGGGAGCAGGATCACATCTTCTTCTGTGTTTAAATCCGGATCTGAGCTTGAGGCTAAGTTTGCAGAAGAGCTGTCTACTCGAAGCATTTCCCCGAACGTGTGACAACCTTCTTCTGGCTCTCCAATAATAATCACCTGCATGGAGGAAAGTACCGGGATGGAGGCTTTCGCCTGAAGGATGTACGGTAGGAACATTGGAAATGTAACGATACACTTTGCCTCACTGTCTGCCAGTTGCTTGCCAATTTCATCTAAGAAGCGTAATAATAATAATAAATATAAAATGGCAAAAAAATCTCCTCTCTGAACGCCATTATTTTCTCTGAATGAAAGGAAAAATTGGGTGGATATGAACACGTCACTTTACACGAAACTCGAGACGAGCATAGACAAATTTCGCAATACATCTAAATCATTCCATCTTCTAAATGCCATGAAAAGGAAGAGAAAAGATCTACTCATTCATGTAGTACTCACATGGTGTGAAAGTTGGATTTATAAGAGTGACGGTCTGCCGTGCATACCACGCTCCAAATGTAACAATGGGGAATTCGGGCATATTTGGTAAAGCAATGGCCAGAACATCCCCTTTCTTCAAGCCCATTTTCTGGAGAGACGTGGCAAATCCACGGGAGAGCTTGTACACTTCACCGTGCGTGTACTTCCGACCTGACAAACTACATTCCTGTCACGGAAAAAGGAATAAGAAAATAATAATAATAACGTTTTCTTTCTCTGTCTGTATATTGAATGAACATGACATCATCATGATCAGTGTAAGAAGAAAAAACCTTGAAAAGTTTTTCTTTCCGAAAAAGTAATCATGTCGAATGCTCTATTCAAATGATACAAAAGAGCTTATTAATATATTGTCCCATCCAGCTCACCCTCCTGCCGCTTCGTTTACTTGCTCTTAGCCAACTTACCATAGCAGTGGCATCCGACCATTTCCCCACGTCTTGGAATAAGTAGTCGGTTATCGCAAGTCCTTTCACTACATTTATTTCTCGATCCGACTTGACTATGTTCCCGTCGGACAAACTATCTTGTTGGCGACGGAGATTTGAAGACACTGAGAATGACATGCATCCTGTGACGCTCCTTCCACTACTTAGATGCTGATGATATCGAAATAACTTATTGCTACTGTTACAACTGCTCGCAGATTTTATTTTTATACTTCTTTGAAGTTGATTTCCAAGCAGCCGAAGGAATGACGCTTCCATTTTGCAAAAGACGAGATGAAACTTTATTTGAAATGTCGACTCCAGATATTATACTTTATTACTGTTACTTGGACGAAGATGGAGGTTTGACTGAGAAAAAGAAATGTCAGGTTTGTAAATAAAAATGACAAAAAAGGCTGGCTTTGACTGATAAGTGCTGTGAGAGGTAATGAAACGTCAAGTTTTGTAAAGATAGCATACAGAGGATACTGTTTTATATAAGATAATAAACACCGCTTTAACTTTCAGCTGGATTACCATGCATATCTATCCATGAATGATTGCGTGTTGTCAGGCCGGTTGGATGGTTGGAGTTGGACCATTCACCATTGGACCCGTTGATAAAAAGACGCATGGCCATCATACGATTCCCATCATATCACTTAATGAAACCTTGTAGTCCAGTTTTTTGTTTGGTGTTTATTTTTATTCAACTCTCCCATGTATCCATCCAGCCAAGCCAAAGTTTAAATTGGCCATGATGCCGTGATATTGAATTGGCAGAGATGTTTTGACTCGATAAAAGTTATGTGGATGTGTACGACCTGTATTTTTGTATTTACATTTGTCGGTGTATTTTATACCTGAGCATAATAATAATATGAATCCAAATCTGTCTGCCGCATGTAACACCGGCATGCACACAAGGGAATAGTAAAGCACTTTTTTGTAAATATCGCAAATTCATGCTAGATATGTCGATAAATAAACAGAATAACAAATTTTCTTTTTTTCATTTACTTGAGTGTATTGAAACTGGAATCTGACCTTTACGTCAAGATCACGTCAAGTGACGTATGATTGTAATTTGCAATGTAATGACTTGTTAGTCACCGCAAAAACAGTATTGAGATTTTTCTATGATTTATATGTAAGATATGTCTTCAAAAGAGTTTAAAAATTTCAAAGTATGTTTTTGTAATAACTGCTTTCTCATGACGGCTACATGCTACATTCCCATTACAGCACCAGGAAGTATACTTCAATCTTCACTTCTCTGGTAACATCGGTACGGTATACAACGGTAATTTTAAAATTCCATTTCGAAATTGTCATCATCTTTTGCTGAATAAGGATATCACATGGCCCCTTTTGGAACTTTGTCCCATTTACCGTATATGTACTTAATTTTGCAACTCTACTTATGATTTCATGCTGCCATTTGTCGTATATTCATCAGAATTGCAACATGCAACTACATGATTTCCAATGCCTAAAGGAACCTGAACTTTGATGCTAGCAATTGTATGTACTACTAGCCAAATCAATACGATAAAAATGTATGAAATGGTCCAGCATGAAGTACAGGACAAGTACAGGTCTAAGAAAGTCATTACCTTGATTACATTTTCGTAAATGCTCGTTGGTATATAGATGTATATGGTCCGCGGCAGAGAATACAGATCAAGCAAGTCTGATTAGCTCATGGAACTCGCAGTGGAACAATAACAGAATTTTTTCTTTTACACACAATGAGTAAGCGTATTATGAGCTTTTTCGTTCCACAATTTAATTCTCTCAGCATACACTCCCACGCATAGCATATGAAGCTTTTGATAGTATTCACATAATCATCGAGTTTTTTTCAGTCGAATGGAAATTAGGATGCCTTGGCTATACGGTAGTTGTAATGTACGTGGACACCTCTGTAAAGGGTGTGCATACAACTATACATAGCTCTTGGATTTAATTGATGAATTATGGGCATCCGAGTCGGAGTAAATAGCAACAATTTATGATGACTCAAATAAACATTACTGATCTTATAATTAGGTGAATTTTACATACACTAGAATGACTTTATTGATGTAGTTATTGGTCTACATTGAAGAAAATTAATTTGAACTGTGTCTGTGTACACGAAACAACACCGGGACTTGTTTTTTGAGGTAAGACAAAGATAAAGAATGTTTGGTATTCAACTGTTCATATAAAATTTGCATTTTATGCCTCCGCCTTTATTTTAAAAATATTTTTGTATGCATTCCAATTTAGCGGGATTAAAGCCCCAGGCTATCTAAATTGTCAAAATCCATTGAACTCTATTCATATTCTGAATGGGTCTATTAATATTTTGTCAAACGAATGTGCTGCGTTTGCCTAACAATGGTGGAGATCCGCTTAGGTACACAACCATCTCATAACCAGTATAAGGAAGGCATCCCAAATTCATTCATTTTCATTATATTTGAGGACGTGCACATGACATTAGCATATGAGTAGAATGCATATTTTTATTTGCCATATGGGATGAATGTCTCTCTTTGTTAGTAAACTGGTGCGCGTGCGGTGTATGTCCAACGAGTTGTCCTTCTCACAGGGCTCATTGTTGCTGTCATACGTTGACAATGCGCAGTTGCAGCATGGTAAAACTAGTAAACGAATAGTATAACTTGTTGTAAAAAGGAAGCCTTGGCCTGATTAGGTTACTACTTGGAAAGAGAATAGCCTTAGCTAGTAGTAACTTTGTTTATTTTGTTAAAATATATTTAGCATGGATTGCTTATTATTGTTGCACAATGTAATGTCCAAGTGGTTGAGGCATTGCAAGCTAATCAAACAAAATGCATAATTACGGTTGGTTTAATAATCTTCATCAGTGGGTCGAAGAATAGACGATAATATAGTGAGTAAATTGTTAATATAAAAAAGTGGGTATTTATGCATTTAAAATTCTGAGATCAAAATAATATGGTAAAGTTATTAGTGCGATCAAGTGTAATGTACCACCTACTACTATATTTGAAATTAAATAAATTATTCGATTCTTAATTTAGCATTTCTACTGAAATACACCACCACAGTCATTAATTTTAATAGCAGAAATGTGAATGGAATAAAATTCCAGTGAAACAGCAGCGTGATCATTAAACTTGCATGAAACGGAACCCAAGCGGAAAGATGACCATTCAAGATTTTGTGAATCAGAGTCAGAAATGCAGAAATTTTGTGAAGCTTCATGGAAATTAATATAATATTGGATTTGGTTTTAAGTGAATTGCATCATTGTGAAGGTCAGACAAACAACAGCACAAGCAAACCCAACGATTTGCTGAGCAAGCTAGCACGAACTGTACAAACAAAGCACAAAAATGATTTTCGGAGGCAGCATTAATGTGTGTGAGTAACATCATTATGAATGACTGCTCTGATAACCTGCTCACGACTTCATACATAATATGCCTCTAAAGTCCAAATTGGTTATTGTTGTTCGGGCTCAAGCGTTAGACAAACTTGAAACTTTATGTTTGTTTTTCTGTGGTCACCAAAACCATTAAGTGTGAGCATGATGATGGAACATGGTATTATGTTGCAAAAATGGAACATGAAAATGAAAACAAATGCAAAGATGGAAGTTTAAATAGAGATATGCTGTACATTATGTATTATTATACCTGTCACGGTAAACTTACTTTGAGCTGAGGTTATTAATTATACCATGCATTCTAATTTCTAGTTTTTACAGACGTTGCTTCAATGTTGGTCGTTAGTTTTTACATACGCAGAATGCATGTTCAACGAGATTTGTGCACGCATGTATACCTTAATTTTAGAGCACTGCTCAGCAAAAATTATGATGATTATGAATAATGATATTCATTAAATACAAGGCAAAGTCTAATTACATTAGTAGCAGGAGAGGGAAGCAGATGCATATAATACTTCTGCTAGTGCCGTGATGTTGCCAGCTTAATTGATAAGAAATTATATGCTTTCCAAACCTACTCCACTAATGCAAAATTGTAACGGAGAATCTTCATCAGTGTAAACAATCTGGATCTGTTACAGAAATAGTCCCACTGTGCAAAGTGTTTTATTAGTTATCAAGATATCTTTAGCTGTATAGTATTATTGTCTGTCCTATAAATTTTTATATGCAATGTAGGTAATCTAATCTCGACAAAACATTTGAACCTATTTGAAATAAAAATACTGAAAGAAAATGAATCATCATTCACGACCGTAAAATTTGTCATCAAGAATTCCGAATGAATACTGCCATTAATTAATCAAGTCAACTATATCTAATGAGTAGTTCAAAATTCAGAGTCCGAGTCCTTATACGGTAAATACAAATATACATTGAGGTACAAAATGACTGTCAGTGTTGTAACGAAAAAAGATGATACAAATGAGAAAGTGGCATTGCGGCGAGAAATTGGTCTGTTGGAAGCAGTTGCAATTACAGTGGGAAGCATCATCGGATCCGGAATATTCATCTCTCCCAAGGGTATGTGATGTATGATATAGTGGGTACGTCCCTATGATGTATAGGATTTCGATCCTAGTTTGATTTTTTAATGCGCTTCATAAGTATAAGAACTAGGTATATTATGCCTCTAGGAATTGTGCTTCACGTTGGGTCTATTGGAGCCTCCTTAGCAATATGGGCAGTGTGTGGAGCTTTATCCCTAATTGGGGCTTTATGCTATGCAGAACTGGGTAAGATTCTGACCACGGGTCCAACTCTTCATCTTAATTAATCATTCTTAATTACGTTAATCCCTATTATTGCCATAATATTCTGTTATATTGTAATAAGGAACCATGTTTCCATCTGCTGGAGGAGCTTACACGTATCTTTTGGAGTCATTTGGCCCAGCCGTAGCCTTTATGTTCCTTTGGGTCAATATCATTGTGGGAGTGTAAGCAGCTTTATTGAACGATCATGTAATTATTAATTAGCTATATGTATTCGTTTAGTACATTTAATGACTCTCTGGCAATAAACAATATTCAGACCGCTCGGCAATGCAATCTTGGGATTGACGTTTTCCAAATATGTCGCTCAACCGTTCTTCCCAATTGGATGTGAAATTCCCGATCTAGCTATTCGTCTCCTGTCCGCATCTGCCATAATGCTTTTAACAGCCATAAACTGCATGGGAGTTCGCTGTGTCAGTAAACTTATCAACGTTTTCATGTACCTCAAAATTTTTGCTCTGGGCATAATTATCGCTGCCGGAGTATACGTTGTAGCAACCGGACAGGAGGTACCTGCACAACGACAACATATATAATATATATATATAATTCTGTATATAATATATACCATCATGATGAATCTATTCAATAGGTATTCTTTTACAAAAATTCTAAAAAAAGTTAATCTTTGTTATGTGCATGTTGCTGACTAGAATAAGGGAAACCTGGAAAATGTGTGGGAGGGCACGAATTTAACTGCGGAAAGTATCGTATACTCAATATTTTCTGGGATGTTTGCTTTTGGTGGATGGCAAGTAATGGCTTCAATGATGGAAGAATTAAAGGATCCACACAAGTATATATTTCTTTACTTTTATAAAAATTAGTTCTGCGTAACCGAAAACTATCCATGGAAGAAGGCTTATATTTATTAACTACTGTAGTTACTCCATGTAACCTATCATGTATGAATATTTCTTAATCATGGTGAAATTGTAACAGAAATCTTCCTCGGGCCATTGTCATTTCGATTGCAATTGTCACACTGGTCTACATTCTTACAAATATCGCCTACTTCACTGTTCTCAGTCCTGCAGAAATGTTGTCGTCTGATGCTGTTGCAGTAGTAAGTAGAATTTTGGACTTAAAATGAAGCAGCAATTTCCTCCCGTTGAAAATTAGCAATTGACTAAATGTTATATTGATTCCAGACATTTTTTGATAAGTTTTGGGGTTTCATCGTCTGTGTAGTACCAGTATTTGTAGCGTTTTCAACATTTGGAAGTCTAAGTATACATATAATGAGCAGTGCCAGGTATTTGGATGACAGGAATACACAAGCAGAGAAAAATTGATTCTATGAATTATGTATTATCAAATCTCTCCCACTTTGAATCTCAATAGGCAAGCATTCCATTCAGCACGTTGCGGCCATTTCCCAGGTTCACTAGGTGTCATATCAGTCTCAAATCACAGCCCAGTCTCTGCAATAATATTTATGGTATCGACGATATACTATCAATACGTCTTTTACAAATAGATCAAGTGTGCGATGTTACGTACACTATAAACAATTATATTTAGAGTTGAATTTTCCTGTGACCATTTGCAGAGCTTGCTGACAATCCTATTCATGTATACATCGGATGTTTTTACGCTAATCAATTTACTGGGAATAGTTGGGAATCTCTTCCAGGTTTTCGTATATGCCAGCTCGATCTACTTTCGTTGGAAAAAGCCGGATATTGAGAGACCTTTTAAAGTAAGTATACTCAAATATCTATATATATGGAAAGTTATATCATATTATATCTTGGGTGCAATAAATCAAGTTTTGCTTAATTTTTATGAACACAGATCCCCATCATACTTCCTATTTTCAAGCTGATAGTGTCCTTACTATTTTTTATAATTCCTGTTTACGTTCAACCGTTGAATGCTGCAACATCAGTGCTTTTAATTCTCCCAGGACTTCCCATTTACTACCTTTTAGTTGCAAGGGGAAAAGCTCCTCCTTGGATCAGACAATTGGATGGTACGTACCCAAAATGTTTCATTCAATATTAAAGTCATTTTAATTTATTCAGTGGTGACAAAACACGATGACGTATAATGATGGCATTTCTAAGAAGCGGTTGACGCAAACATTCATTGTTATTACAGAATTGGCAACTATTACAACTCAAAAGTTACTCATGGCTGTGAAGGAAGACTAACACAAGAAATACCTGCACACCTAATAATATACGTCGCTTTTACGTACGCTCAAGTACTGTAAATACGTGCGTTGTTATGATGAGTCTTTCCCATTTTTAATGTGATGCGATCATTTTCGTAACTCCTAAGGCTAACTATTTTATATTTCCAACGACTTATTTAGTTTAATAACGAAGAACATATTTATACACAGTATTACATACGTGAAAAAGGATAATAAAAGGATTTTTACTGAAATTACATTTATGAGGAAACGGAATGTGTCACAATTGCCATTTTGTGGAAACCATCCACCTATTACTTTACTACTAAAAATCATGATGACTATGACCATAATTCACACGTCTTCAATGTCAACTGTTGCTAAAACAGAAAGAGGAAACCACAAACCACTGGAGTCGTATATCATAACTGGAAAGGAAGAATGAATAAAAATATACCCATGAGTCACCCAAACTCCATTGGCATTGTGCTGAAAGCTGAAGCATAAAATTAAACTCACGAGAAGTCCATAATTTTAAACGCATTGCAGAGTAAAGCAGAAGCAGAACACCAGATATATTGTTTAAACGATTCTAAAGTTGAATAAAGTTTTAATTTGGAATCTGGTTTCAAAGATTTTTGAAAAATCTTGAAAATGAAGAGACAAATAATATGCCTAGTGGCAATAATAACTCTGTCTCAAACGTTGAATGTAAGGAAAATAATTTTTAATACATTACATCTGTAATACGGGTATAACCGAAATTTTTCAAAGAAATAGCGTAGACCAACATTAATTAAGCGTGTCTATAAAACTCTAGTTGGTGACTGCATATGGTACATCAACCGGACGTGGTTCGACAACACCACCCCCTGAAAATGATAACGAACAGTGGGGTGGAATAGGACACGGCCAACATGGTGGGCGCCCTGCAGACAATTACGGACAATCTAGTCAACAAAATTCAGGTGGATATGATAATGATTTTCAAGAAGCAAACTTCTTCTCACGACCAAGCCACGTAGAGCGATACGGTTATCCACCAGCCTGTGTACATGAACGAGATCCTCGGAATGTATGCAACTACTATGTGGAAATTGCAAAGGAGCCAGAAGATTCCACCACTTTGCATTTTGAGCTTTCTACTCATATTCAGGATCCTGACAAGGGTGGCTACGTGGCTGTGGGGTTATCTAAAGACCAGTTCATGGTACAATAATAATTCATTTATTTGCTAATTGCCGTGCTCTCATTATAACTAAAGTTAGTTTTTTTTATTTATAGGGAGAAGATCACATGGTGGAATGCATAAAATTGGGTGATGGAACTACCAGGGCGTATCAGTCGTGGGCTACCGGTAGAACTCAGCCAAATCGACTTCGCGTACGTTCAATTGCAAGATGACATGCTATAAACGTGCAATATTTCCTTCTTAATACAAGAAAAAGTAAAACATTGTAAATACTCTGAAAATTTCCAACAGGACGATTCTTTCATTATTGGAATGGATGATACATATCCAAAATATGACAGTGAGAGTAGAATTCTAACATGTAAATTCAGAAGGCCCATTATAACGCATGTAGAAGTTCCAGGCAGACCACCAATGAAGTTCGACTTGGAACGAGGAAAATATTACGTCTTATTAGCCGTAGGCCCAACAAGCAATGTTAATTCAGGTTCGTATTTAAATCTTACCTTTATACCTGGATTTTTTAAAAACTAACAATATTATACAATGGGTTCATATGCCAAGGGTGTGACTATTAAATGTATGAACAATGAATTTTATCTCGTGTTGAAAGAGTACGTATATTTCATATTTCAGATAAACTAGGATATCATGGGAGCAAACCTTTAGAAACTGGAGATGCTTATGTGTCACCAAATCTGTTTGGACATAGTCAGGAAACTTTTCCTGAGCATGGGACTGCGGGCTACAACAACAACGGAAGTAGTGGTCACGTAGTTGGAATTTGTTCTTTTGTTCTGATATTTACTTTATTGATGTTGTTTTACTGAATTCACTAAATATTTATTTCATTTTGGAATCGAAGGAAATACAACGCTAATATTTATTATGATTCAAGGAGACATAATATATGGGCTTGGTTCTCTATTTTGCAAGGTGAAGCATACATACGTAACTAAGTCCACCACGACGCTGCATTTGGGTGTAAATCTGCATATTGTAGGGTTATAATGAAGAATGTGATAATGGTTGTAAAAACCTAGAGATAATCGTAAAAGCGCCAAGTATCATTCAACATTTTAAGTTGAAATTGCATCCATCATACCCACATTTTAAAATATAACATGCGAACCTGCGCTGCTAACGTGTAATTAACTTGGTAGAATCCACAAGCTCCTATTCCAATTGGCTGTGTTCTTAATTCCTCCAGCAGCAACGTTAATTCTTGTGAATTATTTGCAAAGAGGTCTCGATTTTCTCTTTCCAGAAGCCAAGCCATAAACCACTGGGTCTAAAATTTGCCACAAACAAAAAGTTTGCTGAAATTAGCAGTACAAAAAGGATGACTAATTCTATTTCTTCGTGCTAATTTTACATAAATATTTTTACAAATTTTATTTTTACTTTTCGATACGTCTCCGCTGATATAATGATATTCCAACCAAAAAAGAAGACTGAGCGAAACATTTTGAGAGCATCAAACCAATCCAAGGCCCTCAGTCCAAAGTCCAAGTCCGTTGCAAGATAAGGAATGATATCAATAATATAGACGAAAGAAAAGAGTCCCCACGTCTGATTCATTGAAGTTGACAGACTCTTGAGATCATAGTACAAATACATAAAAGTTGCTTGTGCGTGTCTTCTGTCACGCTGAAGAGTTCGGTTCAAATTAACCAATTGAATTGATTTCTTAAAAGCAATCGATGCTGTCCACAATGTTAGGATACATAGCCCAAACATCAAAGACATCAAATACATGTGCAGCTCATTGAATGTAATGATTAAAATATAAAATGAAGTCAACATTATATCAGAGTTAGTGATTTGTGCCCACTCTGGCCGAATTGCAATCAGGTTAACATCAGAACATAAGAAAAAGGCATATCTGGCTTTTGACACATACGATCGAAAGAGCCAAGATGGTGTCCATGACCAGCTCTCAATGACATCATGTCCAACTGCAGGTGATATGATACCCATGAGTGGAAAGAAAATATGGAGGATGATTACCACCACCCATATCTAAAGCGAGAAAGGATAAAAACATTCTTAAAAAATGCACACCTAACTGCATCAGCGTATTTTACCAGCGTCTTAAAAGTATAAATAACGAATGAACCTTATTTCGTCTTTCCGCAGACGGTGACAATAAATAGCAATGACTGATTTTCTCCAGGAGACCCTCCAGAACATTAAATTTGGTATAAAACGTCCAGTAGAAAACAGTAGTTAGCACACCATGTAAATGGACGTGCGCCAGATAAAAATAAAATATAGTAGGATGATGAAATTTTCTTGCCCAAGTCGCTCGTATGATCGTGAATTGTCTGAAAGCCACAAGTGCACAAGAAACCATACAAAGAATCTAAAGGAAGTACATTAGACAAAATATATTAATAATTAATAGCTTTCCCCGAAAAGTCTCAAAACTGTAGTCACAAGAGCAAAATGCCAACTTCTGGGAAGCACGTACTTTATGAAGTGTACTTTTCAATAATTTAAGATGTCCATCACGCTGACGCACAGGTCGGTAAGGCACAATGAATAAAATGTAAGTTAAATTAAGGTACAAGTGAAAGTAGTGAAAGCGACATGAACGATTGGCGCAGTCTTCTTCCATTTCTCCAGGTGGCAGAGTATGTCGATTAGTGAAAGCGTGATTTGTCGGCGTGGACTCACTTAGATTGTAGTGGAACGGGTGGATTGTGATACTCGACTTGTCATTCAATTTTTGATTCTGACTATTTGTCGAAAACTTGCGCGTACGATGGAGTTGTAAAATGATTTTGTCCAGAACGGATTCGTGTTCTGATGTACAAATATTCCGGCGATTCATGGCATCAAAGTCGATTAAATTCAGACTTTTGGTAATTTAATATAGCGCCAGTACTTTAGAATGTGAGTGGTAAATACGTTAATGAAATAACGAAATGTGAGGGAACGGTAGTAATTTACCTTGATTTTAATAAAGATTATGTATTTTGACTTACTCGCTCCTAAAAAATCAAAATTATTCGAAAGTAAAAACATTTACTGATGTATATTACGATTCGTTATCCAGTTTTAGAACTAAAACTAGACCTTGTTCGCCTGCTTCTCGGAATCATTCAACTGCCACTTCACCCGATAGGAAAATGATTGCTTTCATTGGTGTGAATAGGCACATTATCTAAAAGCTTTACTTTCTCCAATTCACATCTGCCATAGCACAACTACATAGTATACATAAGAAACTAGTTGGACTCGGACTCTGAAAGCTCCAAGTAAATAAATACTTTAACGAGTATTTGCTTTCACATCATCTTATTTAACCATAACTCCATCGAAATTATTGGCTGGTGTGTTTGATCAAGATTTTCAGTAAGAGAAAAGAGAAATGGCCATCCGTTAAAAATAGGTGTGTGGCTGTGACGATGGTGGGTCGAGGACGCCTCCACCCTCCACACTGTCCCTATCCATACTTGTGATGATGGCACCCAAGGTAACACTGTCCAGTGCAGACTGTATTGGAGTGTTGTTTTCTTGACCACAGGCCTTGATGGTAACGAACAAATTTTCCGTTAAGGCCGGTTAACACCAGTGAAACAACAGCAAACAATGCGCGAGAAAACAGATCAACTACTAGTGAAGCAAAATAAAGAAAATAAACGCTACAAGCGTCATCATAAGCTAATGTCAGTTATGAATGTGTACATACAAGTGTTACATTTTATCTATCTATATATTTTGATAATATGCAAATTAGCTGGGTGTCTATGCTTAGCATGGCATTCTACACCTTTCAGGAAAGTCCCTCTCACTCTCACAATAAACCTTATCAAGACTTCTAATTTTTCAGCAAGCAAGTATGAAGGTTGTAGATTGCCCAAACGGTTTTCGAATTTAAATTGATAATGTCCTTCATATTTTAAAAATGTTTGAAGTTGACGCTTTTCTTCCCGGTGAGTCCCGATACCTTTCCATGTATTGGGTATACCCTTCCATACTATGGCGTCAGACCAGCGAGACAGCTTCACGTACCAGGCCATATTAATATAAAGTTACGTAATTACGATTGAAATGTATGCATTTATTTAGTGAATATATAAAAGACGTTAAATTTCTCCAGAATTATAAATGATGCAAAACATTTAAAATTTCGTAACAAAAGATTCAAAGCAAGCGATTTGTTTCAAAATCAATTAATGGGAATGAATTTTAATATGAAAAATCAATTATTTGAGTCAGAAATGAACCATGTAATTAAAAGTTGGTTATATACGGAGCTGTTCATTTAAAAATTAGTCATTCGGGCCAGGAACGGACTGTTAAGTTAAAAATCAGTAATTTTTGCCAACAATGTACGGGGAATGAAGTCTCATCACTATAATATAAAATTCCAAGGAGTTACGTAATCCACACGTTCGTTAGCTTCCGGTCCCTTTTTCGTCTAAGCGACCAATTTCTTTTGAAAAATTGTTCGTTTTTATTGTAAAGTAGGTGTCACAGATGGCCTTAAACGTAAGTTGACATTTGACAAAAATATCCTTCACCGTTAATTTTTTCATTAAAGTTGAGGTGATTTCGTCATAATTTGCCTAAAGTGCATAGAATAGCATGAAAGGGAATAAAAAAAGCATAAAAAAGTTAGGTGTGAATATTTTCATCACATTAACTTCATAATTGCATATATATATCGTTGTGGACTGATGAAAGTCGTGCCCCAGGGGGAGAGTCGTGCCCCAGAGGGAAAAGTCGTGCCCCAGAGGGAAAAGTCGTACCCCAGAGGGAAAAGTCGTGCCCCAGAGGGAAAAGTCGTGCCCCAGAGGGAAAAGTCGTACCCCAGAGGGAAAAGTCGTGCCCCAGAGGGAAAAGTCGTGCCCCAGAGGGAAAAGCCGTGCCCCAGAGGGAAAAGTCGTGCCCCAGAGGGAAAGGTCGTGCCCCAGGGGGAAAAGTCGTGCCCCAAGGGGGGATTCATTTTAAAATGTGGTTTCCAAGTTGCTAGAGCCCGTTGATTTCAACGGGCCTTCTACTTCTAGTTCAAAATATACCTGTATGGTGTCAGTATTTCCAATGAAACGATGCAAATTGTTAGATTGGAAAGAGCTACTTTCTCGTTTTATTAAGTGGGGAGCCACTTCTTAAGATCGATATGTCCGTCCGTCGTTGCGCGCTCTAACTCAAAAACGGTTTGACGGCTCTTAAGCCTTATTTGAGCCCAATGAAGTCAAGCATGATATTAAAATTAAAAATGGAAATAAACTTTTTGATTTAAAACACGATATTTAAAACTGGATGCCATTAAAAATATCCAACATGATTTAACTTACATAGGTAAGATAGAAATGAATTTATTCATTTAGTTATGATAACATCCTATATACGCATCTTAATTTCGCCAGAGTCTTAGAATTAGAAAACTGCCAACTTTAATTTACTAAGAATATCTACATATATTACATTATACTAAATAACATCGGCTGCACTTTTTTAGGAAGTATGTATATATTAGTTAGGTACATATTGTTAATTTGTTAATCCACAATAATTGCAACTTGCATGCTACCTGAGTTTGGATTCCAAACTTTGGAATGAGTCAAGCATTCAAAGTTACACTCTGTGTTCGATAATATAAAAATATGGCTGCATGAATATTGTATCGCACGGGTAGTTTTTTAACCGACATCCGTCACGATTCATGCGGGAATATCTGGCGTCAATTGCCACAGCCTTAATGTTTCTCTTTTGCATCAATCTTGTTTCCTCGTCCTGCTTTCGTATCCACTCCCTTCCTAATCGCACATCTCAAGCCAATGGCGAGGAGCATACAAATGATGGCAAGAGCCGCGTACACGTTAAATATCCATTTGTCCGTCAAGTCAACATCCGTCCACATAAAAATGACAATGTACGAGCCAACAATCAGTACAAAGTTCTCCAGGTAGAAGGAAAGGAACACCGTTGGACAGTATGACTGAAAGTCGAAACTCATGAAGAGGGATCTCCACGAGTATGTAAATGCCCCGTAGACACCAGTGTCTGCCAAAAGCTTCCTCTGTCGCTTTGAACCTAGGAATCCGACAAAAAAACCGTACAGTCCTGCACGGACCACAAACTGACAGAGGAACGTCACGATTAAAACTTCGCCGAAGCTGAACTCGTGGAAGTAGAAGCAGGCGGTTGACTTCAAGATGGCGTCCGCATACAGTCTAGATTCTATGGGGAAGTCAATTTATGGGCAAATTTGATTTTTTTAATGAATAAAAAATAACTTGTAAATTAAGATCGTACCGATGGAAGCAAAGTTGAAGAAAAATAGTGCCACGCGCCATTTCAGGGAAATGTGTTCAATACTCCAGGCATTCTTTGTTTTGATTCGGGTAAACATTCTGTAATATGGCACCACGGTAGAATACATGTTGGATTCGGCCAGTGTGAATATACACAGAATCAGACACAAATTTGTCCAGTAGTCTGTCAAAAATATTATTTGAAGAATTACATAAGTCATTAGAGAATTTAGATGGTACTCTACATTTAGTGTGTATACCTTCTTCATGGAATTCCTTTACCCGTGACCACGTTATGGTTCGAAATGTTATCTGAACAAATGCTTCAGGTGCTGCTCGGAAGAAACTCTCATACTGCTTCATACGACATAAAAGCGACTCCAATCTTTCAAAGCGCTCTGCATTTTTCTCACTCAGGCTCAGCACAAACAATCGTAGAGCACTGTATCAAAAAGACATTCAGTTAATGCAAAACACTTTAAATTAAAGAAAGATGGATATTAATGATGCAAACCTGACAGAGGGACCCAGCACTGGGAAGAACATTAAGTTTTGCCACACGATATTTCGGCATCCCAAACTTTCCATTTCCAGCCTTTCGTCGTCACTACAATCAGAATTTCAAAAGGTGTAAACCTGTAATTATTCTACTTGCAATATTCATATAAAAGTATATGAAAAAGGAGATTTACTCGGAGAGAAATGTGAAGATCCCAATGAAATTGAACAAGATTGGGAGGAGCATCAGCCAAGCTACAATGTCAGCACTATGATGAAAATGCAAATAGGAAAGGTAAATGATGACCAGTACATCAGCAACAGATATCCAGAAACTAATAAACGCCCAAATGATTTTAGCCCAGTGTACACATCTTTTCTTGCACTCCTCCTCGCCACCCATGTCGATTTTTTCCAGTTTTTCCTTTCCCGTTGCTGGCGCTCCTTTCATTCTTTTCCAGGTATCTACTGAGGGATCAATCACCGAAATTTGTCCAGCTTCCAGATTTGAACTGCTGGAAGAGGATGATAGTAACCTCACCCCGACGTCTGCAGCGCCTTTCTCAGAGTCACTATCTTTATTTACTGTATATGATTGTGTCATTTTGGCAGTTTTACTAATTAACTAATTATGTTTGTGTAAATATACACTTGACAAGCTTGGCAGTAAATTAGCTAATTATCTGAATAGTTTGGTTTGACATACAAGTTGCTTGATAGGACTGGATTTTATTGTAGTCACAAATTTCATACTACACGTACGATTACACTTGACATTTCAACAAATTTATTTTGAGTACATTTGCAGTTCCAGTTTGTACAGTTGCTCATAACAGTATAATAATGCAAGGAGAAGAAATTATCTCTTTTTCAAGCAAGGCAAAATCGCTTTCATGGATAATTCAGAGCAAACGAAAATTTATTGATTAGCTTCGCTTTGGCTTCCCCTTTACTCCTCTAGGTCAACAAAAGTCATTATACACTATAACTTGTATTTTTCCAAAAGAATAAATAATATAATATTTTTATGGCAGTTTGGAATGTGTAGAGAAGTAAAAGAAGTAAAAGTCTAAAAGTGAAATGAATTGATCAAATACATGCAAGACAAGACGTAGGACTGGCGACGCTGGCACAGCTCAGCACAAGAGACAAGTATAGAAACGCTCCAACAGCGAATCCGAAATGGGCTTTTGTGTTTTCGTTTCATTTGCTAATATTTGTCGAATTTCCTAAGCTACAGAATGGCTGTGAGAATGGTGACTGACTGCTGCTGTGAGTTTACTATGTGAGCAAGGGATATAGGCAATAAGGACATGAAAAAAAAACTCGTCTCGGTCCGAATAATATGTCATGTCGATATGCTCAGTTTTACGGAGCAAAAAATCCATAACCATCTTCATAAACGAATATGAGTAGTAAGTGGTTGTGTTGAGTGGGCTGGTCTTAACTTCATTTTGGCATACCAAATCTAAATTGCTTTGTAAAAAAGCGCAATAGCCCCCCGTGTAAAAAAATTTCTGAAAACGCGTCTAGAGAAACGAGCTTGGGCAGATACCTAGTTAAAGGAATGGAGGTGGATAGGCTTTGAGAAGATTAGTTGCGTGATTTCAAGGTAATTTTTTGCTCTTTGCTATGTGGTTACCCTTGTAATTGCTGTGGCTAGAAGTCGCTACTATAGCCCAAAGCTATGATATTCTTTGTTATATAAAACACTTTTTTACTTGACGGGCATCACTTTTCGTGATCACGACAATAATAGAATAATGTCAGGAAGCTTTTAAACAATCAGCATGGAATAAGGCATTGTATCATATTATCGAAAAAAAATACGTTGGCTATCATCTGTCATAATCTCACTTTTGACTTTTGTATGTTTTAACCGTGTGACAAGATTCATTAGTCACCACAAGCCAGCATGAAACCAAGATTAATTACTAAATCGTAATTGTAAAAAATCAAATCTTCCATAAACCCAAATAAAATGTATGCGATTACTCAGCACTGGAGAAACGCAACCATTACAACCCATAGTCGACAAAATATCTAACACCGCATAGCAATTAGGTACGTCATCTTTATTTCTGATCACGATATAAAAAACTTGCTAAACCTTTGATGTCATATATCTTGTGTCGTTTTATAAGCGCGCATGTACCGGATCTAATATACAAAGCAATAAAGGTAAATATTATGGTCATATGGCAGACACAACAACTGATGAACTGATACAAGTCAGCTCAGAGATTACTTTCCTGAAGCATCTTATTATCATCATTCAAATAAATGCGTACATACTATACTATGACTGCTTATAATGTACCGTTGCCCTCCGTTATTATTAACCAGAGCAAAGCTCTTTAGCGTTCACCAAATATACTTTGGTGGATGCATCACAACTGTAAAAAGACATCATGCTGTAACGGATGTACAATTAATGCATTTGCATACAAATATGGTACAGGAACAATGAAGCATTACACCAAAATATTTCCAATTAGTATTACAAAAGGATTCAGCAGAAGGAAAGGGATTTCCCTTTCTAGCATGGTGTAGTAGTGGTGATGACGTGAACGGAAAGCATTTGCTGATGAGATGTTGGTGATGTGTGCCTGCTCAAGTATAAACTGTTACGAAACCATTTGGTATTTTCTGATAAAAATTGTCTCGAAAGTGTCATCGACAATGCATACACTGCAGTAGTTACAACGCTCTACATATTATTGTGGTAGGAGGACGGATGAGAGAAGAACGAACGTGGACTATTAAAGAGTGTGTAGGTTAATGAGTAGAGGATAGACGATATTATGCGATGATGATTATGTGTTAATAATGACAATGTCATAATAATGTTGCACCCCCCCCCCCTTCGACTTTCCAACAAAAATGAAGGCTCAAACATTTATTGTATTTTTTCTGGGTATGTCATTTCATATTTTCGTTATGGTTAGACCAAAGTACGAAAAAACCAAGAAGAATTGCAATTGCCACTTCATATAACTGACTCATTCTAGTAAAGAAAAGGATTTCTAGTAAATTCCATTTTTGGAGTCGATTGTGCTATTGTTTATTCTGAAAGCAAAAGGAACTCTTTTCTACTTGTTGTCTTTGTTTGTTTTGGCAAAATCATCGCTGCTGCGTCTTTTTACACAGCCCGAGAGCCATGAAAGTGAACTTTGCTAAAGTGAAACCAGCTCCCACATATTAAAATTAGAAACATCATTGTGCACGCGTCTTTCACTTCAAACTTTGAAAATTTAGTGTTAGTAATCAGATTTCCTTAAAGTCATCGTCGGCTAACGAGTATATTTTCTTCAGAGCTCCAATTTAGACAATTTTCCAGAGACAAATTACTCATTTCCTTCAAATTGTTGTGCTACAACAATGAAAACGTACACCAAGGCAATTTTTGCAGTAATCTCACTGCTCATTATTATAATTCCCAACAATTATTGTGCAAAAAATGAGACGAGAGGAGCAGAACCAAAAGGAAAAATACTCAGCTTTATTGACGAAGATGACGCAGATTTGGAGGCAAGAGCGGGCAACAAGTCGGTGAAAATCCTGACCCGCCCGTTTAGTCCACAAACGACAACATCGACTCCTTACAATCCCTACTTCATGTATCCACAAAGTCCCGGATTTCTTGGAGGAGACGCTTCCGCGCAAGCCAGCGGACTACGGCCAAATGTGCAACAGCCCCCGCCAAACCACAACGGTCATCCCAATCGAATTCAAGAAAGCCAGGGACAATCCCCACAACAGCAAGAGGGAATTCCCGACATTTATGTGCAGCTTATAGGGGCTATTGAAAAGTTGGTTGGGAGGATGGACAAAATTGACAACAGACTGCGCACTGTCGAGAATATCTTGTTTCATATGACTAACAAGAAAGAGGAACTACCAGAACAAGGTGCTCTAGAAATTACAACATTCTGAAATAATATTGAGATTAAAGACATGCTTGAGCGAGTTCATAATTTTATTTGCAGGCAACTGCCCAAATGAATTCCGGAAGGTGGAAGGAATTCGCGGGAAATGCTTCAAGATTAGTTCCCATACAAAAAGTCCCATGATTTATGACTGGAAGAGTTCAGAGAATGAGTGCACAAAAGCTGGTGGTCGTCTAGTAGAAATGCTCAACTATGAGGATTTTGTGAGGGTCTCCCAATTTCTTATCAAGTATAGCTCTGTCAGGTATCAGCACAATTAGACCAGTTTAACTTGAGGGTCTTTGATGAAATATTATTTGATTTACCGGATCTTCATTTCTTTTGGTAGTAATTCAGCCACGTCCGACTACTGGATTGGAGGAATAAACCCCGGTCTGATTTGGATCTGGGCTGAATCGGGCCAGCCCGTGGAAATGAACAAGAGATTTTGGAATGACAACGACAACGGGAGCACCGCTCCTGGTTGTCTGAAGCTCTCTTACTCCCACCGACTCAATACCTACTTTTTCAAACACTCGCCTTGCGGACACTCGCAGAATTACATTTGCGAAATCATGGACAATACTGTGTCGCGGGCGTTGGCCCATTTTGAGGAACAGTTGTGGACGGAAAACAGCGTGACCATGGAAATGATAAGCTCTTAGATAAATTTTCACATTAAAGTCAATATTAATGTATTGTACCGTTTTATTAGCATTCCACGTAAATGTTGAAGTACAAAAAAGTGTCATTTTAACTAACGAATAAATAAGCACGTTGCTGTTTAAAAAACAAAGTCCCTGCGCCATGCCTAACAACCAATATTACCTTGCTCCCGCTGACATTCAAAATATACGGTTATGAGTGGCAAAATATACTTATGACACATTTTCATGGCAACACGGAAGAACTTTTAAAGTGAAATATTTAAAGCTGTAGTTCGTTGTATTTGGTTTCTGGTATATATGTACATTTCGTTTTATAAAACATTGCATTCCGTTGATGAAGAGAACATTCAGAGTGTAAAATTATTAAAGCCATAAATAAGCAAAAGCTGTGAACGTCTGTTAACCAACTTCTTTCACTTGGTTCACTGTTCTTATCATTTGAATCTCCAGCTTTATCAAGTCTACAGCAAAATGAATGGCTTTTGTATAAGCGTGCAGGCGAATCGATATCTAGTGTACTTGGCATTGTAACGCATTAACATGTGCATTTCTTTAACGGCGAACTGGGGAGGAACCTCACGGAGATTTACACCCAGTGGATAATATCCGTTTTACAACGAGCAACAGTCATAGTCAGCGGCAGAGTGGACCGCTGTCTCGTCACAAGCGTGGCTTTCTCGTTGACACTTTATACAATGTGAACAGTGAACGTACATGTGTTTACTTGGCATTTTTTATTTTCGAGTTTCTCAGAGTTATGGGATTTCCACATTAACTCGGAATTTTTATGGCTTGGCTCATTACAAAGAAAACAAAAACTGTTTACATGCGAGACTCCAATAATAATCATGCACGCGTTTGCATCCTACATTTCTTCCAGTTTTTTACTACAAAGCAAAATTCTAACATGAAATTCGAGCTGTAAATCTTTTTAGCTATGGGCAACCCGTTTATCAAAGACATTTGCATTTGAGAAATCTTATGTAATAATATGGGTTAGCTTTGTACACGAGAACATTCCAATTTCCACAATGGCAAAAGCAAGTCAATAAACTTGACTTGATTCTGAAAATGATGTTTTCCTCAAAAACTTTGCACATTTCACAATTACAATTTGCCCAACAAAAAAACGCGTCGACCACGTTTTACAACACGTTGTAAAGTCGATCATTACTCTTTTGTTTTATCCAAAACAACCAACTAAAATGAGTGGGCATACCTACCTTAAGAATTCATACTACATTAGGTTATACATATATAGAATTACAGAGAGTTTCTTGTTGCTTTTGTCACAAGTGAGGATATATTCCACATTTTACTTCCTTCTCATTTTCCATAATGAATTATACATATACTGGAACTTTGTGATGCATATTTTTATACGTGCTAAATTCTTAAATTTACAGCTAGTATGAATAAGCTGTTACCAAGGACCATTTCAATAAAACTTTTATGGCATGACAAGCGTGATTTAAATTGGAAACTTGTGTTCAAAATCATGTCATTTTCTTAGAGTCGCAAAACTAGAATTTAAAGCAATTTTGTGATTTAGTTTGGAAGGTAAAAATTGTACAATTTTCCGATATAAAGCATATTAATTACACGTAGTCGAAAAGTTTACAAGCCATTGCAAGTTAAAATACTTGTTTGATTTATGCAGAAATATTGCGAGTCGAGTACAGAGCTTAAACCGACAACACAAATATACATTTTTACTATTAGAAGACAAAATTCATTACGTCAGTTATTAAAATGTCAATTATTTTTCATGCATGCCTCCCTCTAAAAGACAACGCCCTAATTTAGCCCATTCTTGTCCGGCGCATTTAAATTAGATTTCCATCCTCCTCCGTAGCTGTACGTTGCGTATTTTGGCTTGAATTTGTATTCAACATCATCAGGCATTGGAGTTTCCGGTCGCTCCGTTGCATTATGTAATGATGGGCAAGGCGACGCCGTCGATGCATTTCCACTTGTTTTATTCTCAGTAGCAACGGCAGCTTCCTTGTCAAATTTCGCTGCTTCCTGGAATGAGGGCAATGCTGTTGGCATACACATTACATCAGCCATTATCATCTTTCCACATCATTTCCTCACTTTTCAGAATGAAATGATCAGAATAATTTTTGGTATGTCAAAAAACTGCAATGATTTCACTCACGCAAATTGGGATACTGCGTGAGCAATGATGGAGGTATGGGAACAGGAAACGACGCGGCAAGCCCACCTTCCTCCTTCTTCTCCGAGGAAATCTGTGTTTTATTTGGGGAAGATGCCTTTATCGCGCAATGCAAATCTTGAAAGAAATCTGTGTAGGGTATAGTTCCAACCACAACGGGCATCTTTTTCTTGAGGTCAATACTACTGGGAATATCAAGTTTGAACTGTGGAAACAACAGTTAATTACTAAACTCATAATATAGCAGTAGTAGTAGCTCCACTCATTCCATGTAACAACCTACCTTTAATAAATAGCTAATTTCTATTATTTTACAACCACCGAGATCGGAAGGTGGAATCGGGGCAATGTGAATCACCTCCTGCCACGTCTCGCTTTGGAAAGGCTGTACTTCCGGTCCCCGAATTCTCGTCATTTCTTCGCTTACACTTTTGGACCTACCCTGAGCACGGTAGTTGATTTCCTTTGAGAGCGAAAGCCGAGTATTTTGTGAAACAAAACGCATTGGGAAAATTATTGGCCGTAAAATTCAATTATTCACGAGGATGGAAGTCATATCATAATATGAGCATCTATAACTTCCGTTTTATTACGTGTGGCATGGCACCATCATTAAGCTTGTCTATAAGACAGCGCCAAAGAAAGTTTGCATTCTTACCCGAACAAAGTAAACCACAATGGCGGATACTAGACGGGAGCTGGAATTTGATGAGTGCACCGAGAATTTGATGGATTCGCCAGGAACATAGCCAGTTCTGGGGAGTTGGATCCTCATGGAAATGGGGCCCTCTTTACAGCACAGACACAAGATCGATTTTTCCTTTGATGCCTCTCTTGGCTCCATGTAGACTCGCTGTAGATTCAGGTCAACCAGAGCGTTCACAGTGTACACTATCCTGGCATTGTAGTCAAACTTCCAAGATCTCTTCACTATTGCCTCAATGTCGTAGCGAACGTGGCCAAATGGTCCCTCAAACGAAGATGGCAAGTTGTCTGGCAATTGAAAAGTGAAGGGATATTCATGATGACCAGCGGGAATGGTTATGTCCGAGGCTTTTTCTGCAATTAAAGTTAAAATAAAGCATAGCAATTGTCGAGTAGGATGTGAAATGAATGAGTTTCACTGATTCGGAAAAAAAGCCATTTGCTTTGATTCATGTTGCTTTTCCGCTTACCATCGCCAACCAAAACAATTTTTGACCGAAAGTATGACTCCGTGTCGTGATATCCCTTTGATCCACCTTGACCTTGGGACTCTTGCCAGTCGACTTCAGCTTCCCCATTAAATTTCAACTTTATGCCTGCGTTAAAATGTTTTTAGAAACAAAATCTCACAACACCCCAAATTTCAGCAACCCTCTGCTCGTCTCCTATTTCTTTGACTTACCTTGAGTATTTTTCTCCTGGTCCAAAACAAGTATAACTTTCCCTGCGACGTTCTGTCCAGGAAAGTATGACCCTTCCGGGTTGTCCAGAATTATTGAAAATTTTGTGGGTGCCATTACAACAGTCTACTTAAACGTCAATGCTGTGTAAACCAAATGTTGTTTTTGACAGTTGAAAAGGCATTGATTAGCTTGCCTTGGAGCTGCACACTTGTTACTTTTTCGTAACAGAAAGTAGAACTGCACACAGTCCAATGTAAAATCACTCAATCATTTAAGACAAGGAGAAACTATGCAAACAGAGAAAGAAATACATACGTTTATGCTCTTGAACGCACAAGAATCCGGAGGAATGACTTATACTGACTGAAACTGTGGCGAAATTCTTCAGCTTCTTTTATTCCACTCTAGAATCTCCGAACACAGTAGGTTCAATTCTCTGTGAATTTCATTTACGGGATCAGGGGCAACGTGAAGCGGAGAAAGACCCGAATGGGCTGCATTGCTCCAGTTTACTGCTTCCCTACATTTTTCACCAATTCCAGTTTCCTTCGCAGCATGATTTATGTGGAAATGTTCTGTACGGAGGATGTCCAAAAATGTCCCTTTTTGTACATTATACAAGCTAAAGCGATTCACATTCATTTTCCAGGGCTCAATGAAACGCCCTCTTTAATCCATTCTGTTTGTGACTCAGTTAGGTGCGTACTTGAATTAAATTTCTACGAGTTGGATCACCATTAGGTCGTTCGCTACGCCGCATTTCGACTCGCCACAGGTGGGAGTGATAATCAGTTTTTCTAGTTGCCAAGCAACATACCTACCTACAACACGCAGTCCTGAGATGGTGCACATAATTTGCATATTTGTTTTATTATTCTCAACAAGACTCGGTGTCATACTTCACAGATGACAGGAAATTGCATAGCGTGCATGTATAATAAATTTACTTTTCATGATTTCCTCTGAAAAAAATCCAGAGTAAAACTACTGTTTAGATTTAATTCTTTATTTTGTATCTAAATATTTAACATATAACGTCCGAGAAAAGACTTAATAAAATGGAAAAAACACACATGTAAAACAGCATGCACATAACTAAAAAACTGAATGCTGTTGCTGTATGTCGTCCATCGTGAGAAGAGTGGATGTTAATATTGAATGGTGTGTTGCACTATGTACATGTACATAGATAGATGTTTGTACGTACTTTGGAATATGATCGCATCATTGGCCAGAAAGTCTGTGCGAAGTATGCATAGGTTCAAGTTCTGAAAATGTCTGTCTCTCAAATCTCCTCGTTCCGTAGAAGATCCTAAAAGTTAAAAAGAATACATATTTTGACCTCGCGCATAGAAGGAAAGGTGGAATCTTCTGGAGTAGGTATACTTTGCTTTTACCAGAATGAATCCAAGTGCAAGTATCAAAGTTTTATCTCGAATTTGCAGCACTTCTGCTGCATCAAAATGCAGTGTTACGGCTCTTCCTTCCTGCACTAAACTTGCAACTGCTCTCCCATCATTTGATATGACCTATGAACAATTTTATGTAGTGTTTTACTCTTTCAAGCGATAAATCACTTTCTGGAGCTCTATCGTTTTTACTTGTGTCCATCCGCTCACCTGGTATTTCCGTTTGTAGTCGTAGCTTTGAATTCCCGACGTTTTTGGTGGTCCAATACTGAATAAGTGTTCCCCGTCCCAGTTTACAATTTCAAACCTGGGCGACTCCATGAAGCCCCAAACTCTTGACACAGAGCCTATACCTAGTTTTGTTGAAGACACAACAGAAAATTTCTGAAAGTTTAAAACCATTTCTTCATTCATTTCATGTTCCAGGAGGAGTGGAGTAAACATGTAAAAGTGTGCAAAAGGGCATAATAATAAAAATTCTAATAACCATTTGCGTGCTCAAGTATCCCGTTCTCTCTTCATACTCCACACCAAATATTAACTGATCTTGTAGATCGTGAACGAGCAGGTCTTCGTAGTCGTTTGTCCAGCAGGCGCTGTCTTGAGAGGCGGTGAGAAGGAGCTCATGTCTTTCCTCATCGTTGACATGGTAGTCGCGTGAAATATTACAGCAGAGACCTGAAGATGTGCGAGAAAAAAATATTCTACTGTTTTGCATGGAATACCACCATTCCTTGCCAACATTTTAAATTTACAGAATTATTACGCTTCTTGTGGCGCCGTATCCTAAATGCGCTTATGGAAGAAATTATGTTAAGCTCTGATAAGCTGCTCACACTGCGAATTGAGTCGGATAGTGATGTCGAGGTGGATGATTTTAACAGAGCTGTAACATGTACAGTAAATTTACATTAATAGATAATTTGTTATTATTTACTCGTATTTAATAGATATTTTATACAACTATTTAAAGTATAGAGGCGGCTTATGGTATATTGTAGGTAGGTAGGTATGTTTGGGTTATGTAGAGTTTTGTGTAGTAGTCCAACCTGTTGTTTCAGTCGGAGTTCTTGGTTGAATCTGGATGGTCTTCTTCGGCATAATTAGATTTCCCAACACAGAACACCACGTTAAGTATACGTATGTATGTATATATTTCCCCTCTTCCTCGTATAATCAACTTTTCTCTTGTCACAAAATTTTACTTTCAAATATTTTGAAGGAAAGAAAGTTGTAAAACCCCTAAAGACTAAAAAGCTGTGTAAAGACCAAAATGAAAATAATGTCGTGTTTTGGACAAAATCACATTATTCTGGAGAGGCTGATAAATGCCATACTTGAGGAACATAAGTATCGACACAACTTAATTACTTCAACACGTACCAATTGTACTGCATTTTCTACGCAAAACAATGATGGAATACGAACGAGATTGAGATCTTAAATGTTGTGGGCATGGGCACTGCCAAAGTCTGTAATTTTTCCCGATATATAAATCAAGATGCTTCATAATATATAAAGAAGTGTTATGCGGTAGATTTTTTTGGTGATTCATTGCATGAGTAATAAATAAATTTCGATGATGATAACTTGAGTTTTTTCTTCACTATGAATAAGATATAATACACAGTAGCAATGGAATAGCCTATGTACCACGTAATATTGTAAAATAGATGGATAGGCATTGTAAAAAAACATGTGAATTGGGAAGATAATTATTTTTTTGTTATGTTTTGTGGTTTGCGTTTTGAGTATATTGAACTTAATACTTACATACTACTGGAGATTGCTTCGTACCACATAAATACATTCATACGGTGTACTGTATATTTGCACTACATTTTAAATGTGAACAGAAGCAAAGTGCGTGCATGAATGATTTGCACGGGATTCAGGATGCCGCAGCAGTAAAAATCATTTTGTGGATACAAGAATGGGGTCTGTGTGATTTTGAGTGATGGTCTATATCTTCTTTCATGCCGCTGTTGCTATAGTAATTACTGTATAGTTGCATGTTATAATTCTACAAATTATATTCAATCACGAAACTGTGTCACTCTTTCCGCGATTCAATCAATGAACAAACACTCAAACACAACCGCACACATTAACAGACAGGAGAACTAGTGCTCATGAGTGTAATATTTGGATTTGCAAGTATAATTGTTTGTAGTAATTATAGTAGCATTAATGAGAATTTAATAAAAATGTTACATATAAATATCAAGATCTCTTTGTCATTAAGTAAAATCTAAAGTCCATAGACAGCATGTATATCAGCATCTCTTTCTTTGTGTCATGGCTACATTTTGTTAAAAAATTACCTTTAAATCACTGTAGCTACATGCATAGGTATGTGCGTGATTCATATCAAATTAACAAATCACACAAAACGTTTATTGTAACCTTTTCCTATTTTTGTTACCTTTTCCATAAAATAATGTTGAAAATGACGTATATTAGGTGACCAAATTTACGATACAAAAATGCTGACTTCTTTTGGACGAGAAATTGTATATCTACGGTTCTGCGTACATATTTGTAGATAAATCAAAACAACACTATGACAAATGGAAATTTTCAAGTAAATAAAGGTCATACTTTTTGATAAACAGGAAAATTGTCTGGTGTAAAAACCCTGTTACGTTGACTTTTAATCTAGAATTTAAGCAAAATGACATCCACACATGTGGTGGTAGATGACTAAAAACACATCTCTCAAACTTGAAAAATAACATTATTGACCCGTGTTGCTACTCACGTGATGATACCTGAGCCAGATACCTAAATTTTGAATCAATACATATTTCAATTCCTGGTATTAAAGCAAAATGCAAATATGATTGAACTCAAAAGGAATAAAATTCACACGGTTTACGATACATTTAACAAACGACCAAATACGTATAATGGGTATTTATATTTAATTGCAATTAATTAGATAATGTTTCACCTGAATTTCGCTAAACTGGTATGTATTAGTTCATTTTTTTCACCAAAGTATAAAAGCGAGCTCTGTTACTCCATTCCTTATCAAACTACATCGAATTTTTTTAATCAACTTGTGGTTAGCTGAGACGACTATCAATATCAAGCCAATAATTTCCTTTAAATTTTTTAAAAGTTAATTTCAAATTTATTGGTCCGAAAAATCATCAAAATGTCACAACTAGTCAAGATTATCCCACTGATCTACTTCATCATGGCTGTCGCCATGAGCATCCCTCTCGAAGACAGTTTCTTCGCCGAAGAAGACGCTGCTGCTGACTTTATACGCCCCGGGAGAGTCATCAGACCCAGACCCTCATACAACCGAACCTGTGCCGTTGGACAGCAACTTTACTCCATCAACTGTACAAGTTCGGACCAGTTAATCGGGAGAAATAGCAGCCAATACGTGTACTACGGAGTCAGACCTTTGAATTCCACAGATCGCTACCCAACTTCTGTTTTAGCCCGTATTAGTTACCGACGCTCCCTTACATGCTGCTCTGGAGTTGGAGGAACTCCAAATGGCACAGCGAGCTATACATTTTTAGGCTGTGGATATGGACGCTTTGGTGGCCTGGTTTACTGGGGAAATATCACCAGTAGTCCAGGAATCACTTGCAGGAGCTCGCCAGAAAGAAATTCTACCTTTGTCGCTTGGAGGTACAGGCCTATCAATTTTGGTGACCGCACTAGTACTCTCGGTTAATAATGTCAACAAATTATATTCAGTTTTCATTTTCATCAATTTTAAATTTTAGTATAATTTTCCATTCAACCATTCCAATTGTTAAGTTAGTAACCTTCCATTCATTGTAGGTAATGTTGATTCTTTAAACTGTTCCTTTTAAATAACACGTTGGTAAAAATGACAAGCAACATTGAACGTGGGCGGAAACACAATTTTAAACGGTAATTATTTTAGGCATGTCATTCATACATTACAGCATCAATAATTCATTTACGGTGCTCTCAATATGAGTATGGGGTGGAACAAAAAGGCAAGCATTTCAAATGGTGACCAAAATAATTAAATCGTCGTTCGTTGAATATTTTCTTCATAACATATTTCCCCTCATGGGAGATGGGAACCCGAACGTAGAATTAATTATTAGCATCAGTGTCGAATGCTGTGAGTGAGCTGAGATTGACAAGGCAAAGTTGGCCAGGCTGGGTTTATAGTTGGTAGCATCGCTCCCTTTCTCCCCTTTCTCCTCCTCAATATGGAATAACGAAAAAAGCGAGGAAAGTTTCACGATAATACCTAACTCATTTATTGTGTGGGAAGGAAATGAAATTACACATACACATCCGATGATACGATGACATCGGTACTTGATCAGCTTCCTCTTCATACCTGTTTCTGCAATGGACATGACAAGGGCAAGAGAATATGAATAAAGCGCTGCTCCTCTCCCCACTGATATTTAATTGCTTTAGCTTGACAGGAAATTTTAACAAATTGACAATTTTATACACATTTTACCCATCTCTACTAGCCCACCTGCCTTAAAAATATGGCAATATGAGATTCAAAAGAAAACACGTTTCAATATGGACTTTCCCTTTTCGTTCCCGAAAAATAAGAACACAGGCGTAGTCCATAATTCACCAAAACATATATAACAGGCTGAAAATTAGTAATTATATTTTCAAGCTTGGAGTATAAGAGGCTGGATGGTATATTAATATTTAACATTGGTATATGTATTACAAGTACAAAGCTACCTCCAACCTCATGAAAGGTGTTGTACTGACTGCAACTCCTTTAAAAAGGCACCTCAGGTGGAGTGATCTTTTCACTTGGCATATTTATCCGATTTAAGCAACATCTTACTGAACTTGTAAAGTTCTTTCTGACCTGCAGATAAAAGCTTTCCTCCTCCTCCTCCTCTACTCAACTACTCACAGAGTTGATCAAGAAATCATTAGATACTCTGACTATTCGTGTAGCTTATTTGTTAGTCAGCAATCGTGTATTTATATGTTGCTAAATTCACTTTTGGCGACATTGATTGATTGTTGATTTCAAAGTAGCTATCGAATGTCATAAAAACTTCATCCCTAAAAAAAGCCTTCTCACTTTGCCCCGTATTATCCGGAAGGCTGTCCAGATTCTCAGGAAACTAAATTGCGCAGGTGCTTATCGTTGTCACAATGAACTTTCTTCAAGTGAAACGTTCGCCCAAAAGGGCGGGGAACATGCATCCACTTCTCTTGCCAGCTGTAAGTAATTTTTTCATGATTTAATTTCCCTAATCTTGTCATTTGTTTCGGCAGAGAATATTTTGTCACGTGTTCCTTCTTCCTCCCAGATTGTCCACAAAACATTAGAGTACCTCAGCTTCAGAGAACTGCTCGAGTGTCGACAAGTAAGCAAGCTGTGGCGAGCGGAGGCGACTAAAGTTCTACTTCTCCACGACAAAACAATCGTCTACGTCCCAGACTGGCCCTCTATCGAACAGTTTGTCAGGGTAGCAATGACTTATCGAAAGGCATATCCCACCGAAAACTTTTTCAGCGCTTTGAGACTAGGGCCCAACATCGACTTGGGTGACAAGAGCAATCAATTGGCGCTAGGTAAGGTTGCTTCTCAGACAAAGTATGTCGAGTTGCGCAATATGCATCCGAGCCCGATGGAGTGGAGATGGCTTTTATTCGATCAGTTTACAAATTTGAAAGAGCTGTACTTTCACGGAAACGTTCCGTTTCAGCCAATTCTTGCTTCTCCCGTACCGGAAACGGTTAGTCCGGTAGCAAGCACTTCAAAAGGACACTCCCTGCATCAGGTGCAGCAGCATCAGCAACAACAGAGCAGTGGGAGAGTTAAAGAGTTGGCCAACTTGACAAAGTTAAAGTTTAACCTGACCAACCGAAAAGCGGAGGACATATTTGTTAGGCGTTTTCTCCGAGACATGTTTGCCATGACGCCAAATCTGGTATCCCTCGAGTGGGTGAAGGAGGACCGAGTTGCGAATGACTTTGAGCGGACCATGTTTGACTGTCTGATGATGAAAATGAAGGTGGCCGGAGTGCCGGGGCATGTTGAAACTTTCAAGTGTCCAAGTCTCATCTGTGGCACAAAGGAGCTCCGCGACATTGCAGAGAAAGAGTATCCTCTCAAAGAAATCCACTTCCAACTTTCCCCAGACGTGTCAGCGCAGTACCTGGAGAATTTTCTGGAGCTACATGGAGCAACCCTCAAGATCATTCGTTTAGGCTTTTGTCCAGGCTCCTCGTTAAATGTAATGGTAAGCGGGCCAGTTTCAACTTTGGAGCATTTGAGGGAGCTGTCATTAACGGATTACAGGCGCTCCATCGGGTTTGTTGGCTTTTTGCCCAGTCTGAAAAAGCTGACCTTGACCAGAACGAATATCAAAAGGGCACTGCTTAGCATAGGATGGTCATTTGATAGCCACGAGCAAAAGGAGCTGTCCAGATCCCTGGTAGAGCTGTATGTTCACAATGATTATTTATCCAGGGAGCAGGGAAATTGCACCAGAGAAGTGGTTCTGAAGCTGGCGCATTGCTTTCCCCATCTCAAGGCTGTGCGGTTGGAGGGTCTGGATGACAGCTCGATTCGCCATTTGTTCAAAAGCTTTTCCAACCTGGAGGCGCTCTACGCCCCGGCGGGGACATATTCTGATGAAGCATTTCGGAGCTACACGTGCAAGGAGCAAGTCCTAAACTGCGGAGGAAAGTCACCAAACCGCTATACTTTGTCCGCATTTGATGCTTCACATTTAAAAAGTAGGAAGGGGATACTCTACAATAAACATTTTTCCGTGAGATTAGATGTGTCGTGCATTTTTAATAATTATGTTTGTATTTTATTTTAAGATTTGCGAACGCTGGAACTGGAGTCGATTGGGCTAACGGACAACTTTGTCATCCAAGGAATTATCAATTGGCGCTCGCTGAGACGTTTATCCGTCAAATATTGCAGGGTACGCAAACTGCATGACATAGTTTCTCACACAGTTTTGATATGAATACCAACATATAATGACAAAATAATAATTTATTTAAAAACTTGCTGATTTCAGATTAGCTATACAGTACTGGCAAGGATGCTAATGGAAATGGACCTTCATCATCTTCTTTTGCACCACTGCACAATCACCACGCAGGGCATCTTTGGTGTGTCCAGCGACCCAGTGGACATGACACAGGAAGATGGAGTGCTCCTGTTATCCCATCACTTGATTCAGAATTGGCGTTTTGACTCTTTCCGTTTACTTTTCATTCACACACCTTAGATTAGTTTTCAAGAAATACATATACCTATGCATAGTTACCTACTTGAACTTTACAAAGTCAAAACAATTTATCTTGACTATAAAATATCAAGATATACTAATGTATTCAGTTAAATTCTATTAAAGATGGTATGTCGTAGCTATATGTGTATGTTATGACTATTATTAGGTAAAAAGGGTAATTAGGTAATTGAATGGCAGAAGCATGAAAGCACGTAATATATATTAAGTTTTATGTAAGATGCACGCTACCGGTTTCCTAACAACAACGCACATGGAGCAAGTTGCCAAAAGGCATTTATTGAACATCATTAAAGTCCAAGGTCCATCAGGGACTGAGCGTGACAAGGCAAGGTTGTTTGGAAATGGAACTAGAATTCACCTCCAGCCAATGGATGACAATAATTCTGTAGATTGAATGTGCATACTTGAATATACTTAAATATAAAAAACATTAATTCCAAGTATTAAACCGACTCATCACGTATTTAATCCATTAGTTGACATATGCACCAGTAATAATAAAATATCTGAATTGTTGTTGACGAACTTACAATTGTGTTGATTTAGTAGGATAAAAATAAAGAACATCTTTACCCTTCCAGACCTTTTTTGTCTGTATTATGTAATGAAATTATTGTCTAAATCATTTTGCCGGTTCACCTTGAACCATTAAGCTGGAGCAAGTCTTTACCAGTCAGATTGTCAAACATTTTGCTGGAGGGCAAAAAATCTGTAGGCATGTTTGAAATGTGACACGACACCACTAACTGCGAGTGTAGCAAGTACATACATACGGCTAAGGTGTAAGGATTTATCAGATCATTATCACGCTATCAAATATCAACTTTTCATGGAACAAGTCTATAGCAACATTCTGCATGAAAAATAACAAAAAGCAGCATCACGATACGTTTTTGGGATAGATCCCAAACAGAGATCTTTCCGCAGAATATGCATGCATTTTACCAGACATTGCTATTAATAAAAGGAGCTCTTCCTGCAAACCAACAAGATATATTAATATCTGTAACCGTTCTGGTGCCAATCAGTTTCACTTTAGCTTTAAACCTCGAAAGGATTAAAAGTCGGATTACCTCCATATCCTTCGTCCAGACGGATATACGTACCAATTTTGTCTTTTGAGCTTGCATTGTAATCTTGCAAAAAACTTTTACTAATTATTTTGCTACATTTGCAACCGTGAATTGCAATTAATGTTGTATTGTCCTCGATCAAGTTTTGATTTTGGCGTTGTTTGCTCGGCTGTGAATTAATTTTTCACACAAACAAGCATGGAGGTGACCAGATTGGTCCAGTTTCCATTTCAATAGTTGTCCAGTGATTGGCCCAACGCGATGAATCTCACTCAAACAAGAACACGATTCAAGATTATCGAAAAATATCTGAATTATATCTAAACTGCAGAATGCAGAGAAACGCAACATACCTTATCGTTTGCTCCTAGTCAAAATCGTCATTATGATTTTATTTAACTTTCAATCAATCCCTCGAAAACTAGCATGCTCCGTCAATGCTCAGTTTTTATTTTCAAAACCTGTTCTCAGCACGCGAGTAATAGTACAGATTTGCCCTATATTCAGACAACATCAAAGTCAAAACTGCTGCTTCCCGAGTAATTAAGCAATTGAGAAAACTGATAACTGCTTTGATCCTAAAACAATTTGCATTTACTTTCAATTTTACAGTAATTTAATTGAAATGGCAGATGATAAGTACACCGTGTCTTCCCCTGAGCCCCCAATTCCGGTGCCACCCTTCAAGACCTTACCGGAGTACCTGATAGATCGAGCAGCAAAGTACTCTGGCAATGGAGACGCCTACTACGCGGTATTTTAAAGTATATTGTATATTGGACATAATTATGTTCACTAAGCACGATGAAATAACTGCCATGAATTTGTTGCTCAGATTGATGCCACTTCCAAGGAAAAAAGGCATTTCGGTCAGTTTGACATCGAGTCAAGAAAAATTGCAAGCGCTCTCTACAAGATGGGACTGCGCAACGGGGACTTTGTCATTTACATGCCGTCGGAACTGATAAAGCTTCACATATTTTTGACGGGAGTTTGGAGGGCAAACGGAGTGTGTCGTGCCACGTATCCTGATGACGACCCGGCGACGTTAGTGGACCGCATCAAAGAATCGAATTGCAAGATAATTTTGTGCGACACGAATCTCGTAGAGAGAAATAAAGAGACGGTGAAAAACGTTGACTGGCCAGTGGAAATTATTTCAACGGAGAATCATCCAGACTGTCTCTCTGTGGGAGACATTTTGGAGAGGGAAGATGGGGCTAGTAAGATATTGTACTTCCATAATTTCCACTTAAAATAAATCGGTAAAATATGCATCTTAATTAGTAACTCGTTTTGTTGCTTCGTCCAGGCTGCCCATCCCTTCAAATCACTGGAGATGACCCGGCCGTAATTCTGTGCACTTCCGGGACAACAGGTCTGGCAAAAGGGGCGGTGCTAACCCACCGGATACTCTTGGAACAAGTCAACTACATGTCCTACTTGCCAATGACTGGAAACAAGCCCAACATTTTGTTTTCCACGGCAACTCATTACAGTGGCACGTTTTTCACATTAGCGACCATGGCAGCAGGCAAAACGGCAATTGTCACAGGGAAAATTACCAAGGAATTGTTTTGGAAAACGGTCCAGGAAATGAAGGTATGGTAACCCTACTTACTATATTTTTTACTCCATTTTGTTACGTAAGTTGTTTAATTTCCGCTTTAGCCAGGGAATGCATTCGCCTTTCCGACATATCTAATGTCTCTCGTCTCACCAGAAGCAAAGGACTACGATTTCAGTAGCTTGGATTATCTCATGACAGGTGGTGGCATGGTGACACCGGCGATAAGGGATGCATTGCTTCAATTGCCCAATGTCAAGGACATTGTTAATGTACGTCAACGCGCTTAATTAGTATTAAATCAGTATAATATTTTTATGAATTGCTCAGGTATTTAAAATTGCCTAATATAGCTGTACGGGTTATCGGAAACCGGGGTCGTAATAGCAAGTTGTATAACGAGAGAGGATGCTCCTGAGCAGCTCACATATCAAGGTATGCATTCATTTAGGCCACATGCATATCTATCCCATGCATGCATGTAAATTATGCAATCCCATTCTTTTTATCATCCCAATTTCCCCTCCCATGTAACCTTGCAGGAATTCCAGACTTCTCCGCAGGACGACCAACACCTGGAACTTTGATTCAGATAAGGGATGTGGAAACTTCAGAGCTTATGGGGGCGAAACAAAAGGGTGAAATTTGTGTTTACAACAAATGGCTCTTCCATTCTTACTTTAGGCAACCAGAGGTCAGAGGTTATACAATTATCATAAATGACATATACAAGTCCGCATTTTTACGTATTTTACAAATTCTGCCTTTAGGCAACAGAAAAAACATTCATTGACGGCTATCTGAAAACTGGGGATATTGGCTATTTTGATGAACAAGGTTTCATCTACATTGTTGACCGACTGAAGGAAATTTTCAAGTATTACAATAATCACGTGCGTGCCGAAATTAAGAACCATTTGCCAACAATCATATAATTGTCATAATTTATGACGTAGTCATACAATTTACTTGGTTTTCCTGACTGATATGATGATTGATTATCTATTAAACAGATTTCTCCCAGTGAGCTAGAAAATGTGATAGGAAAGCATCCACTTGTCGATGAAGTTTGTGTTGTTGGCGTGCGGGATCCTGGCGGTGATATTCCTCGGGCATTCGTGACAATTAAAGGAACTCAATCGCCAACAACAATTGAGGAAATCATTGAATTCGCACATTGTAAGATGATTCCATGTATTTAACTGAAGATAACATCTAAACTTGATTTGTATTGATTATTCTCATAAATATTTTGTACATTAATTTGCAGCCAAATTGCCGTCCTACAAGCATTTGAGAGGGGGCCTCTACATCCTTTCTGAATTGCCAAAGGGGAAAACGGGCAAAATTACAAGGAATCTTGTGGCAAAAATACAAGTGTAAAGGAGATGCGCATAATTTTGTCCCATTTCCATATTATGATTATTCCATTTTGATAATTTTAATGGTTTTACCCGTTTCATTAATAAATTTCACATCATTCCAATTGTTTTTTGAATGTGCATTTTTTTGGTACAAGTAACAACGAATGGCATTTTTACGAACAAAAGTGTGGACGTGAACATGGTGAACAAAGAGCACAATGCATTATGCATTTACAATGGCAGTGTAGAGTAGAATGGGGAAATAGAACAAAGGATGAATGCTGGCTTGGTAACCAAACAAGGAACGCGGAGCATGTATACAAATAAGTAAACATAATGCGCACATTGTTTAATTGTGCATTCAAGCATTTCATCAAAATAATATTTTTCTGACAAATTCATGAATCATGAATACCTATGCGTACAAATATTATGTTGTATTTTAATTGCTTACCTTTTTATGTTACATGATAACCATATACACATAAAGTTATATTCATTCATAGTGGTATTGAATATCGTGTTGGTGAATACAGTAGTAGTACGTGAAGGTGCAGCCAATTTTAGCTCAGTTAGCACAAAGTACAATGTTCATGCAGCAGTCCAGCCAGGTAGCACAAGTTCTTGCCGTTTACAGCAAGGATCGCTTGACAACGATACAGTTTTAAAAAACAGCAAATTAAAGTTTGAACCCTTATAGTTGAAAGTAAAAGTATTTGTAGTTGCTTGCGACTGTCTCCAAGGTCATAAAATTCCCATGCTTTTTACGCATTTGCGTAATAAATTTGCACTGATTTTTTGCATTGTTTCCCCTTCCGTAAATATTTATTTCTTCGTTCCGCTTGACCATTCAAAAAGAAGTTTGGGTGCTTAGTGCTTGCCATAAAAAAGCAATTTGCGTCAAAGTTGATTCATTCATTTCATTTGCATGAATGAACAAATGAAAAAAATGAACAAAGACCTCGCTCCTAGGCATCGGCATCCGAACAGACGCTTTTGTAGTCACGTATAAAGTCTCTTGCTATGAACACCGATACTCTCTCTATTTCCCTACCTTTTATATCCTTTCTGCTGCTGCAGGAATATGGCTACAACGTGTGTAGGTATGCGACGTACTATATCCCTCTACATATTTCGCACAGCAAAATTGATTGTTTGCGCATAGTAAGCATGTATGCAAGTAGATGCATGTAGGATAAGACAGCTGTTTAATTCCAATAGCCCTTCTTCGCCTCATACCGCACACGTTAGAGTGTTGGACACGGGACGGATAGAGTGCCGCACTTTACCCATTTCGGCAATATAATAATAACCTTTCTTTGTGCGTTCCTTTTTTGTCCTTTTTTGTGAAGTGAACGTGTCAACTCCTACACTCTACCTTTTGCCTTGCCGTCCATGCACTACAGCATCTCCTCTTGTGTGAGTGAGCAAACACCTCTTCTCTGAAAGAGCCTATAAGCGGAGCATAATATAGAGACCCGTGTGTGTGTGTGAAGTGATGTTATGTTGGAGTGAATCAAGTTGAGAGATTTGTTCGGTGAGAACAGAGAGCCACAATATTGTCCATCCGTCACGCTTTGTTTTTTACTACCAATTTGAACTCTCTATCCATCTCTCTTCATTCCTTCGTTTAAACAAACATGATCAACGCAAATTAAAATAATAATAGCACAAATTTATTATCGACTTTTAATATTACTTCTACTACCACACGTCTCTTTAGTAGTTAAGAATAGCTTTGTAGGGCATTGAAACTGAAAGATCTCGCACTCAAAACTCTTTAATAAATAACCCTCAAATCGTGTCTTAACTTTGCTACCGCTGCTATACGCTGTAATAAGCTCTTATCGTAAAAGGTCAGGTGGTCAAGTGGTCAGTCAGTGGTCAATGATCACTAAAGTAGATATTATTATTAATTAATTAGGCTCTCGTTTTGTTGACGGTTTTTTTGTGGACACTGTAAAAAAAGTTTTTTTCTTCTCTTTTTCCATTCGTATAGGTTTTATTGAAAGCAACTTAAGTAATTTTGGTCGCGGTTACCAATCATTAAATATTATTATTATTATTGTAATTTTTTTGTATTGTAATTTACAAGTTTCATTGAAGGTGTTGCAACTTTCAGTGTCTTGAGATAATTATTACACTTCGTACTGCTAGATTTAATAAAAATAGTCATAGTCAGATAAGTTTAAGTAAAGGAGAGTTTAAAATATTTATGTTTCCATTATTGTCATCATCGTTCACATTTCATCTTGATAAGTCATCACGGTATATAGATAATTATAATTATTGTAAAATCGACAAAGATAGTATAAATAGGTTAATCAGTATTCAAGCATCATCATCACATCATCACCAGTTTTGTACTAATAATCACGACATATTAATTATCTCGTTTTCACGTACACCGACGTAACAACTGTATAATATTCATTTCTGTAAACGGGTGAACACTTGGGAAAAAAATTTGACATCGTAAAGAACTTAATAATAATTAGTTAATTTAGTTTGTTATAAATTTCCTTTCGTGGTAATCGCGCACACGATCGTATAGTAGTAGTAGTAGTAAGTGTTGTTGAGTTGTTGGTTAGTTGGTTGAGGTGAGCTAACTACCAAATAGTCAATGAGTGTTCACATCTGGTTCCATTGGAATAATAGGTGAGCATATTTTAATGGGAATATTAATATTGTAATAAAAATAATTACTTTTGTGAAGAGTGTTTTAATAATGTGCTTGCTTTCTTTACAGTCGCATGAGCAGTGCAACGATTTTGTATCCAGAAGCTTACTACATCCAACAATATATCTCGGTTGGAGGGAACGTGACCGCCGCCACCGCCATCATTACCAACTCCTGCTTATGTGCAAGATATGGTCATGATGGGACAGGTCAGCTCGTTTTCATGACATTTAGTTAGTTGTTATTGTTGTGATTAATAAGTTCACACTTTTACTTTTTCATTTCTTTTTACTTGTAGCAGCTCATGGACTCGGAACGTAAACAGGAAGATGACGAAATTGACGATTACGTAATCAAACCGCCTAACAACCACAACAATAGAACTACTACTGAGGAGCAAAAGCAACGCATCAACTCACAAGAGAAAAATATGAAACGGGGGGAGGTGCCCACACTAGCGACCTTAGCCCAACTTACCCATCAAAAACATCTAGGATCCTCCAACAGCTTCGCTGCTTCAGTGGAGCATGATAACGAAACAGGGGAAGGCGACAACAATAACAAAGTCGTAAAGCAAATTGTGGAATTGGGAGTGGAAGTGGAGGAGAGTAAAGCTATTACGGAAAACGGGACAGCAAAACTGAACGGGGACGACGGGAGACATGCGCAAGAGCCAGAACAAGATCGATCCCCTGACAGTCAAGTTTCCAATGTCGGAGGGGGAGAAACCACCACAACATCCTCGGGAAGAACCAGCAGCTGTGATAGTAGCGGAGTAGGCACATCCTTAACATGTTCGTCTTCCTCGGAACCAGTGGAAAGGGAAGAAATCTTGTCTCCAGTGTCACCAAACTCGGAGGAACATGGAGGTGTTGGTAGTCGTCTTGTCGCTTGCAATGGAGTCGATGAAGATGTACCTGATAACGGAAACGGTGGTAGCGTCGATGGTAGTCCCAACGGCATCAACATTCCTAACGGTGTAGCAACTAACAGTGACTCCTGTCAAGCTCTCCTTCTCTGTCAGGATTACAACGAACAAATGACGGCTGCAAAAAAGTTCCTCAAGATGGTACGGGATGGGATCAATGAAAACAACAGTTATGGAGGCAGCGGTGGAAAATCAGCATCTAGTCGAGTGAAAAGTGGGGACTCATCTGCAGATGAGGATGCCACCGTAACCACCCCCAATAACAAGGCAATACTCAGTAACGGTACCACCCCCAACAATAGCAACATTGTCATCAATAATGCTGTGCCCAGTATCAAGGAAAAGTTGGCCGTCAGCAGTATGGGTGGAGGCCGCACAGTTGTTGGTGTCGCAGGCAAAGTGCCGAATAATGTTCCCGTTCTAGCTGCAGCATTAAATCCACATGCTATTCTCGATAAGGAGCAAGCCCCAACATGTGTCCAGGAAGTTTGGGCATATAACTTGCTAGAGGAATTTGCCAAGATCAGACAGGTTGTGAGGAAGTATACATTCATTGCGATGGTAAGGGAACATTCAACTGCAAACCGTTAATAATTTTAGTGCTTGGGTATTTATAAATTATTAAAGTATATGAATCTCATTGGGGTACATAATATATTGATGAGTATTTGTGATGTAAATTTTTAGGACACAGAATTTCCTGGAATCGTTGTTCGACCCCAGTGTGCTTTGCGCGGTGCTGGGGTATTTCCATACGAGCTCCTCAAGGTGAACGTCGACCGCTTGAAAATCATCCAACTGGGCGTCACATTTATGGACAAGGATGGAAAATGTCCACCAGGCGTTTGTACTTGGCAGTTCAACTTCAAGTTTAGTTTAAACAATGACCTGTACGCTGCCGATAGTATTTCATTGTTGACCCGGTGTGGAATTCAATTCGAGAGGCACGCAGACATGGGCATCGATCCTGAAATGTTTGGAGAGTACTTCATGTCATCCGGGATGGTCACGAGTGATCAAGTCACGTATCTCACGTTTCACAGCGGCTTTGACTTTGGCTACTTGATAAAGCTTCTCAGCAACCTTCCCCTGCCAGAAAACGAGGAAAAGTTTTTTGAAATTATGAAAATATACTTTCCTAACGTTTACGACCTCAAGTTTCTCATGAAGAGTGTGGACCTTCACGGGGGTCTCCAAGATATCGCCAATCAAATGGGCCAAGAGCGAGTTGGTACACAGCATCAGGCCGGATCAGATTCGCTGTTGACGGGAATGACTTTTTTCAAACTTCTTAGCACGGTAACGGTAATTTTTATAATCCTTCACCACAAAAGACATTCACATAAGTTCTTGAGCATCGCTCAACAATGTCCGTAATTTTTATAAAGAGCAGCCCAGCCCTGCATTAAAACTTTACACTGAAATAAATTGAATTTTGAAATTTTAAAGGATGTTTTCAATGGCGAGATCGATGAAGCCAAGTACTGTGGAAAGCTATACGGTTTCCACATGAATGAAGATGGAACCAAGTGAGTACAGTACAATACATAATATAAGTACAATTTTTACAAATTGAAAACTTGAAGTAACTCCTACACTGAAATTTTTTCTTTCTGTTTCAACAGGGATGAAGGCTGGAGTGAAATCACCGGCGACAACCTGCTGGATGCCACTTCTCCGAAGCCACCCCCTCCAGCATCCCGAGCTGTAACCTCTAACGGCACTACCCTCAACTCGCTTCATCCCTCGTCCTCACAATCAACACAACATTCCTCGTCCGCAGTAGGCAACTCCTCCTCAGACAACAGATGAAATAGAAACTCAATTTATTATAATAGTTAAGCTATAAATAAAGATCAACGCTATTTTTATGTATCCGTCCTCCCGGCCCCCAAGAACAACAACATACATCTTTATGACGACCACAACATTTAAACTCTCTAGTAAAAAGCACACCTCTTCCACCCAACCAGGAAACTGCAATCATCAACACAAGTTATATTGCAATTTTTGCAAAGTCGAAATTCTTTGCTCAACAATTTTTAAGTCTTTACAAAAACTCTACTAACGTCATGAAAAAAAACTAACAAGCAAAAAATAAACAACTCGCCAGCTACCAACTAAAAAAATAATGTTCTCCTTTATACTCATCTTTACTACTCCTACTACGATTGTATTTAATTTCAGTTACTTTAGCAAGTATGTATAGTCAGCTAATTTTGTTGAATCGAAGCAAAATGTTTACTTTACAATTTACAAGTATTAATTTTCAATATACCCCGAGAAACCAGTCTACAAAAAATATCTACAAACTACAAACTAGCTTTTCTTACCACGCACCTGAGCCTTTGTTAATTTTTGCGTTTTACACTAGTACGATTAAATTAATTAGCTGAGCTATCTGCCGCCAGTTTAATTTTATTGTCTTTCATTTAACAAATAGTAAAACTGTTGTTTTTGAGTTGTGTTATTATATTATTATAAGTAATTAAATATTATGTTGTCGTCGTCGTGCTGTTTTTTGTATTATTAATATATTTAAACAATGGAAATAATGTGATTCTTGTGTTTTCTTTTTGGAATTCTGTGATCTCATAAAAAAGTAATTAAAAGATTTAAAAAATAACGGATAAAAATTAAGTAAAAGTGTAAAAGTACTGATGAAAAAGTAGGGGAACGAACGAACGCATGAGAAGGAAAAAAAGAGTACAAGAAAAACTAATTCAAAGAATACATTACAATACAAAAAGGTACTAAACTACTACTACGATGATGATGATGGTTTTTAGGTTTAAAATTAATTTTTTTTCGAAACGCGCTGCTCGCAACTACTACTACAAGTCGTTATTTAAGTTTAAAAAACCACTGATGATCATTGAACTTAACCAATTGATTACGTTTTTTGATGAAGGTGATTATGTTAACAACCTATTATTATTATTATGTTGATGATATTTTGAAGACTTTTTTTTCATTAGAATAATTGTAATTCAGTTAAGTTCAGAGAAAAGCACAGCATGGAGCTTCGTGTAATACTTCGTTAAGATATAAGCTAGTTAAATAATAATTATTGAAATCAGGAATTGTCTTACGGCATACTTTGTCTTCTCTCGTTGTGAGTTGAATATTCAAAATTAAATGTTATCGGTGTACGTACGTAAATAAGTAAAAAAAAGCTTGTTCATTAATGATTAATTTTGCAAACAAAAAGTTATATTATTATCTATCTTTGATGATGTGATCATGATGAAGAAGATGATTGATGATAATGATTCTAGATATTATATTACGTGAAAGAAAATAAAACATGGATAAATTGTTATTGTAAAAAATGCGCTGTACTAATTGATCCCACACATTGATTAATATTTACACATTAGACTCAAAGTTATTTATTTCACTTTATTTATAAATTACATACATAGCAGTTTTTCGAACATGAACCGAACAAATTTGAACAAAAATTATATATAACGGTTGACTACAATATTCATCATCATAAAGAGGCCTCACAACAGCAACTGCCATTTTCTCTGATGACGAAAATCTACAATTTATTGGTAGATAACTAAATGGCAGCACATTCATTTATTTTTTACTAAATAGTGTTCATAGTGGTGGTGTTGTAGTTTACTACTCGTCATTCCTCGAATCATCTTGTATCAAGTTGAAATATGATTGATTGCTTAGAAGAAAACGGGTCTTCCTTGATGGGTGGGAGGATGACGGGGAATAGAATCTGGAGGTGGCTCCACCAGTGCATCTGGGTACACAGGTGGCAGTTCTGGCTTCGGCTGCGGGCGCACAGATTGATGAACGCGAGGCTCGCAAAAGTAGCCAAAGGAGGGACGATCCAGCCCAACCTTGTCCTTCATGCACAAGTCAAAAGCAGCCTGCGTTTTGCGGCAACTAATTTTTAAAACCCATCAAAATAAATAAATAAATTGCACTGTAATATCAAATTTACTGGCATTTGGCATAATTATTAAAATACAATGTTTACTACAATAATTGTGATCTTACGGTTCATATTTAAAGTCCTCGCTTGACTTATCAATGCATATGGCAAAACTATTAAACTCCGGAGCACAGTGCCGCTTAACGGCCTGGAAGAATTTCAGTGTGCAAGCCGTTACAAGTTTGCCCTCTTTCAAACATTTTCTAGGATCCCTCTCCTCCAAACGACAGAGCATAAATTCCTAAAATAAATATAAATATAATGACCAAATAAATTGTCAAATTTACAAACAATCTTTTTTAATCTCCAAACCCGAACAATTAGCAACAAAACGTGCCTACTACTAAAACTACTCACATTGTTCTCCGCCTCGCATTGTTTCCCCAAATGGAAAGCACCTGCCCTCAAATACGGTGTACTTAATTCCACTTCTTGGACAGTCAGTTCCTCGTAAGTTGGTAGCTCCTTTTCCTTCGTAAGCATTTTTGTAACTGCAAAGCGCCTAAACTTAATTAATAGTTTTCACAGTTGGTGCGCGAGGATCACTGATGAGTAGTTTTTATTTTCGAAGGGAAATCAGCCGCACCACCAAAAACACATCTGTGCAAAGTTGGTAAACAGATCTGCTGTAGTCCAAGTGCATTTAAATACACCTCACTCAAGTCTCCCTCTTCCAAGCAGACGAGATGCGGGGAAGGTGAGACACGGGAAGAATGAACAAAGACACGCCACTTGAAAAATACATTGAAGGATGAACGTGGAAAGGAAAGATGGGCAAAAACGCAGCGTACCTCGTGATGCGTTGATGGTGTAATGGTTAGCATTGGTGCCTTCCAAGCACTAGATCCGAGTTCAATTCTCGGTCAACGCAGTAATTTTTTGATGCTATTTGTTTTGCACATTTGGGAATGGCTCATGAATATTTATTGCTGCATTAATGATTTGTCTTTTTTTTTTAAATAAATTACGACACGTAAATACTACATAGGAATAAATAATTAAATAAGTAAAAGTATAAAGTTTCACAAGGTAGTTTGTTGGCAATTTAAAAAAATAATAATTAATTAGTCAAGATTCCTTGTGCACACCGTAAAAATGTAATCCCTTTTCGGCGTGAGGGTGACATAGGGTATTATAGGGATCTCGTTCATTTTGTCCATCGTCTTGAGCTCGAAACGGCGAAGTACATACGCAGCCATCATTTTCAGCTCGAGCATCGCAAATTTGACGCCTAGGCAGCCTCTGGGTCCTCCTGAGAACGGAATGTAAGAGCCCACAGGTCTTTTGCACACTTCCTCAGGAAGAAACCGGTCAGGGTCAAAATGTTTTGGGTTTGGATAGTATTTTGGGCTCATCTGAATTGCAGATGGAACGACGACCACGTTGGTTCCCACCGGAAGTTCCACTCTGGTCTCGTCAATTTCTAAAGCACAAAGTAAAAAAAACTGGTTTAGCAAAAAAAGCAAAAACTATTCACAATAAATGTGGATCAATTTTTATTGAAAAGCTTACTTAACGGTAAGGGTGCTTCCAATTGTCGCAGGTAGATGAAAACTGGAGGAAACAACCTCAGCGTTTCCATTAGACAGCGTTCGACATATTTTAGCTCATGCAAGGCATCATAATTCAAGCCACCATCTTCCGAACAAAGCATCGGGTCATTGAACACTGTGTCGATCTCCTGCCTGCACGCCCCCTGGCATTCAGGGTGCAATGCCATCAGAAAGCAGAAAAAATGCATGGTGGACGCCACAGTCTCGTGACCCTGCTTGGAATACATGTAAAATTAGCACACTTTTTTTTATAAAAATGATTTTTCATTAAAGACTAATTTACTTTACTAATTTAAAATTTGTAAACTTACGGCAAGAAGTAAGCTGTTAACTTCCTCCAAAATCTGGTGCTCTGATACATTCGCCCTCCTCAAATCGCTGAGCATGCTTTCGAAAGGTTTAACGTCATCGCCGTCATCCTCCTCCAAGTTGTTATTGTTGTCAGCGGGGCACCGCTTGCCACTGTAATACTTTTCGTGCTTCCTTATTACCTTTCGTGCAAAGTCATGAAGCTTATCCACAGTTCCGTAGTACTTTCTCGACAATGGGTGCAGTTTCCAGATAAAGTCGATCAGTAGCCAAGGCTTCATCAGACGGTGAATTACCTGTGCTTTCCACGACTGGAAGTTATGGTGATACTGGACAACATCCGCTTCCTCCACCACCACATTCGGTCCGGTGAGCAGTTCACAGATCACTTCTAGAAATGTGCAGTTGAGGAGAACATTAATTTGATGCGGCTGTCCGTCTTGGAACAACTTGTCCAGGCTGGACACCAACTTTCTGCTGTGGTGATTCAACATTGGGGCATAGTTTCTAAGGGAGTTGTAGTTCATGGAGCGGTTCAAGATTTTCCGGTGGTGTTGCCAAAAGTGACCGCTGGCAGGGATCAGTCCAGTTGCCATGAAAGGCTTCATGCTGTCGTACATGAAGCTTTTCCGCAAATGGCCCATGTTCGTCGACTTGAGCAAACTCTGAAATTATGCAAATATTTATACCTATAGCGTTCACATTATCAGAGATCATGGCAAATTGGTAAGAAATTCTTACGTGTGCCAGCTGCGGACTGTTTAAGATGACAAACGCTTTGTTGAACGCGATGAACTTGAAACAAGTCGGGAACTCACGGCACCACTCGAAAAACTTTCGCCGCGATTCTTTCATACAATCAACAGAAATCACAATAAAATAATTAATTCCCCAAGCTAAATAAATGTAATGATGGTAATCCGTCATTTTCCTAAAGCTTACTATTCACAGGTTGCAACTGAAACACGTTTCCTATGAAGTGCAACGGAAATGGCTTTGGTCCTGGGATCAAATCCAGCCAGTTTTTATCAATTTTCCGTGTTTTTATTCCCGCTCCATTTTCTTGTAATTTCTGCTCACGAACAACTTTCGCTTTCCATCTGTCCAGTACGAAAATGACCACTAGGAACACAAATAACGCGACAACAATAAACTGTGCCATTTCCTTTCCAATTTGTGCCAATTAAAATTCAGATAAAAAATCACATTGCCCCAAAACAGATAAAGAATCTGTAGACAAACAAGAACAAGTAGTTTTCTAGTTCAGCGTTCTTCACTGGACAAAATGCAAAGTTGAACTTGTCCCTATTTCCCATCATCATCATCCGCAACAACTCTTCTGAAAAAAATGTTTGCTCACTTTCTCTTTCATTTTTTTTCTTATGGGGGAGTGAGCATAAAAGTTGTGGTGTTTTCCACATTTGACCTTCCTTTCCAATCTTCTTTTTTGTCATTTTCATTTAGATATTTAAATGCGAGATTTAGGCCGAGGCAATACCTGATGCAATGTAGCGATTATAAAGGCAAGTTGTAAATGCATAGACTCTTTCTGGGGTTTTCCTGAAAGTGAAACCGATATATTGCGATATGTATTTGAAATTCAAGGGATGAGATGAGGTACCTTTCTGGACTGTTGACCAGTCAGTCCAGTTCGTAAGCAGCCCTTTCACATTTTTGGAGAGCGGCAGCATCAGCACGCGTGTAACACGTTTCATTCATGTCCACATGTTCACCTGACTTATTCTCATTCAAGATTTTTCTCTCCACCATCTCCGTCAGTCACCACCACCAATAAATCCAAAAGGTGCTTAGGTACACGCAAGTACTTATCTAGGTACCTGTACTTTTTGTACCTGAAGTGCTAGCATTGTAAGCACTTTATAATGGATCCATGCATAAGGTGTACGGAGGCACGCGTCCCTGAACGTAAATTATTGTTCGGTTTGGAGAAGTGCATGTTCAAAGGAATTTCATACGATATCGTACGGGATTTCCACTTTTACGCAATGCAAAAATGCAACAAAACAAAACGATGAAACCGTTTATTTTTAGATTTTATTTTTTGAAAAGGGTAATTTCTCCATCCAGCTTACATAATGTATCACTGCTGATCATATAATAGGCACATACAAAATATTCATTCATTTCCGCTGTTTTGCACTCTACCTTGATTCAGATTAGATGATAGGTTTAATTTATCACTCTGCGTTTGTGAAACACGAAAGAGTAGTCTTTCGCAGGAGTGAGTGTTGTTAAAGGCAACAGGGGAACGTCTTCCATTCTGTCCGTTGTAGTTAGCCTAAAATGGCGCAGGATGTACACAGCCAACACTTTCATTTCGATCATTGCAAACTTCAAGCCCAGGCAATTCCTCGGTCCAGCAGAAAAAGGCACAAACGAAAATGTATGGCGTTTGGCAGTTTCTTCCGGAAGGAATCTGTCCGGATCAAACTTGTCAGGATCTGGAAAATATTCGGGGTTCCGGTGAAGTGTGAAGGGAATTACGGCCACGTTTGTGCCGGAAGTGATCTTCACCTGTTTTCCGTTGTAATCTTCAAAGATAAACCATCATGACATGATTTTTATTCTTCACCACCATCACCATCGCAAATTGTAAATGTGTAAATACGTACCAATCTTCAAAGGTGATTTTAACTGCCGAAAATATATAAAAATTGGCGGAAATATTCGTAGCGTTTCGAGAATGCAGCGCTCCAAGTATTTGAGCTCCTTTTGTGCAATCTCATATGTTAGCAAATTGTCATCGTCCTCACCAAGACTTTCGAACAGCTCATCAATTTCTTCTTGGCATTTCATCTGGATATCTTGGTTGAGTGCCATTGCAAAGCAAAAGCAGTGAATGGCAGTAGCTCCAGTTTCATGACCCTGCAACCAAAAACATAATTATTGTTTAAAATTTACTTTTAATTTTCTGACTTCGTCTCATCTTACCCCAAATAGCATAGTATTCACTTCATCCACAATCTGGTTTTCATCCACTCCCGCATCAACGAGTTCATCCAAAACACTGCGAAACGGTGCTGCCTGTTCCTGCTTATCATTCCCATTATTAGATAATTCGGACAAGCTCATTCGCTTTTCCCGGTGCTCCTTAATTCTTCTCTGTGCAAACTCAAACATTTCCTGGACCGCAGTGTCATGCTTGTTTTTCAACGGGTCCCACCACCAAATCGGTCTGTAGAGCAGCCACGGTTTCATTATCCTTTTGCCCACCGCCTCCTTCCATGTTTGAAAGTTGTGATGATACTCGTCAAACTCTTTGGAGCCACTCACATCCGATCCCGTGATCATTTCACTAATCACCTTCAAAAACACCACATTTATCAACGCATTGATTTCCTTTGGCTTTCCCTGCTCCATGAATAATTCCTCCAAGTCCGTCACCATGTTCCTCGCGTGCTTGTTGAGCATTCTCATGTATGCCTTTAAACTGGAGAAGCCCTGTGTTCGCATCAGAATTTTCCGCTGGCCCTGCCAGAAAGGACCTTTGCTCACCAGCACCCCATTCGTGACAAACGGCTTCATTGTGTCGTAAACCAGGGGCGTCTTGACCAAATGGCCTGGGTCCGCACTTTTCAGGAAAGTTTGCACCAGAGGAGCAGAATTCAATACCACAAATGTTTGATAGCCTCCCGAAAATTTCCAAATGTCCCCGTATTTCTCCCCCAGTCTCAGAGCCACTTTGACGGTCTCCGTGAAGGGCAGCAGCAAGTGAAAATTCCCTACGAGCTTTAATGGAAATTCGGGCTTCACCTGTGGCAGCGCTTCCAGTCCATACACCTCTTCTCCTCCATCCTTTCCTCTTTGATTGCTGGCCTCCCTCCAAAGTAGCTTTCTAGTCAGATATAGCGTCAAAACAAATACGAACAGAACTGGCAGTGTATTTATAAATTTTAAATTGCCAGTGTCAATTTCACTGTCCATCGGTCTCAAAATACTTTGAAATAGGTTCCAAAAGTCCTTCATAATCTGACGCTAACAACGCTATTAATCGTATAAAAAGTAGCACCTCTTGACTTTGGGTTTGAAAATAAGTGCGACGAATTTATCCACATCTACAGTATACTCATTTTCATCGTTGTTTGTCGTCAAAAAATTCCCGACTGAAGCCATGATAGCTAAAAAGCTAAAACAATGGAAAAAATACATCCTCATTGATGAGAATAACCCCGCGTCATCATAACGTGCAAAATAATATATTTTTTAATTGTTACTGATACGCATTTCGTGGTTATTATAACAGCATTGTTTTATCGCCAATGTTAATGACGTTGTTAAAGCATACTGCTATTTCAGATCAATGAAACGTGTTCATTAAATGTGTTAAATGTGAAATCAAGCAATAATTTTAATTGTAAATTGCTGGTGAAATATTAGTGCTGATAGCTGTGTAAACCGTGAATCATTTTCTAACACTTAATGAAAACAATGCCATGTAATAAAAACAATGTGGCAATGGCTAAGCTTCTAGCTAATCATCATTTATATCAAGAGGGCTTTTTATGAGCGTGAGAAGGTTCCCAATTTTAGTTTAAAGGAAAGAATGCATTTCTCGAAATCAGGCTGCTCGTTGTGATTCTTGCAAAAAAACAAGCTTATTTATGATACTAAATACTTATTCATTTTTTTCAAGACAAGACATATCGCTTCACACACAACATTAAATTGATTAAATGTAATCAGTTTATTTGGCATAATATATCCCATTCACATAACAAAAATGTCTACGGCTTTCATGAAACTGTTCCATATTATATTTTTATGTAACATGTCTTCTTTTAAACTGAAATGTGTAGTCTTTGGCTGGCGTGAGTGTCACGAATGGAAGTAGCGGAATATCTTCCATTTTGTCTGTTGTCGTAATCTCAAAGTTTCTAAGGATATGGGCGGCAACAAGCTTCATTTCAACCATGGCAAATTTGAGTCCCAAACAATTTCTGGGTCCTGCCGAGAACGGGATATACGAGTAGGCATGACGATTAGCAGATTCCTCTGGTAGGAATCGGTTCGGGTCGAACTTGAGAGGTTCTGGGAAATACTCTTCCTTTCTGTGAAGCATGTACGGGGAAACTATGATGTTGGTTCCGACGGGAAGTAAGACTGGCTTATTCTTGTACTCTGAAACATTTTAATACATAAATATGCATACATTTCTACTTGGCCCCAAAAAATGTCATTTTTCAAAAAACAAAATGTCTTTTACCGATTTTCAAAGGAGTTTCCAGTTTCCTGGCAATTGCAAAGGCCGGTGGGAATATTCTCAAAGATTCGAGAAGGCATCGCTCAATATATTTCAACTTGATCTGAATAGCGTCATACGTGACGCCACCATTTTTAAAGTTGTTCTTGTCATCAAACAGCTCATCCGCTTCTTTTCGTGCAAGCTCCTGAACCAGAGGATTGAGAGCTAACGCGAAACAGAGACAATGGATTGTACTTGCGCCAGTTTCGTGTCCCTGTGTTAATCAAACAGTTTTTTTCTCACAATGAAGATGACTAGAAATTAAACGGTGGGATTTTTATATCTCACCTTACCCCAAACATCATTGTATTAACTTCGTCAATAATTTGTCTTTCGTCCACTCCGGCATCCAGTAGCTCATCAAGTACACAGCGAAACTCGGGCTTATCTGGATCTACTGAAGAAGCCTCATCTGCCGATAAATTGGAATTGTCAGCGATTTTATTTTCTGCGGCAGCGCGTGCGTCTTTATGCTCTTCGATCCTCTGATTATTGTTTAATTAAAATTAACAGATAATTTCGTAATACTACAAGTTTAAATCATTTAAAATTGGCTATGGATTGCCTTCCAAAATTAAAAATGATATACCCGCTTTGCAAAGTCAAAAAGTTCCTTAAGAGCCTTTTCGTGAGCACTGTAGCTGGGATGCAGCATCCAAATAGGCTTTAGAAGGAGAAGGGGATTAAGAGCTTGCTTTAATACAATTTTCCTCCAACTATAAAATTAATTCGAACAAGCAGTTTCAAACTAGGACGGGTGTAAACCCGAATTAAAAAACTACCGGAAGTCTGATGTGTGAAATTTTGAGTAATAAAGCACCTATTTCATCTTCCAAGACCCTAATCTTGAACTTTTCTAACAATTCATTTTTTACCCCTTGGCCCATCCACATTTTCCCGGAGCCACCACTCCTACAGTTGTGAGAATTGACACATGGTGTGGTGACAAAAAATGATCAGCATAAAATTCTCTATCGGATAGGCCAATAAAAATTTTTGCCCATAAGTATGCATGGGGAACCATTCCCCCCACCGTACCCCCGGGGTTGGTCCCCGGCACTCCAAAATCAATACCGAATAATTGTTTGACCTGAGGAACCTCTATGCCAAATTTGAACCAAATCGATCAACGTTGAGAAAAGTTATAGTGTTTACAGACACACTGATTAACAGACACACAGACACACAGACAGACAAACAGAACAATCGCAATAACTACCTTTATAAGCATTTCATGCTTCCGGTAGTTAATAAATAGTCTCCATATATAGAATATTTTTAATTTGAAGAAGTCGATGACATTTTTCTGTAAGCTTACAGCGTAAAGTTGTGATGGTACTGCTCAAGTTCATCTGACCTGTCCAGATTTGCCCCCGTGATCATTTCTAAAAACAACATATATTTTTAATTTTAGAGTTGTGATAACGTGAAATGTATGACAAAAGGCAATTAACTGCTATTTACCACTAATGACTCCCAAAAATGCAGAGTTTATTAGACCGTTGATTTCGTGCGTCTTTCCATCTTCAAACATTTTTCCCAAGTCGTCCACAATTTTTCGAGCATGTCTGTTCAACATTCCCATATAGGCTTTAAGAGACTGATAGCTTTGACTTTTCAGCAAAATCTTTCGTTCTCTCTGCCAAAAAGTGCCTTTGGAAACTAGCACCCCGTTTGTAACGAAGGGCCTCATTGTTCTATAGAAAATGGGGGCTTTCGTCACATGGCCAAAGTCAGAGGACTTAATAAGAGTCTGGATTAGTGGTCCAGAATTTATAAGGACAAAAGTTTGGAGGAATCCGCTCCCAGTGAAAATGTCGCCTAATTCATCTGCCCATTTCACTGCCTTGTTCAAAGTTTCTATACAATTGTTATGTTATAATAAATTGTTATTCAAAAATATTATCTAATTATTAAAATCTATATTATCGATGGATTATGTGATTGGTACCTGAAAATGGAAATAGCTGTGGCACATTCCCAATTAGTTTAATTGGTATTGGTGGCTTAAGTTTCGGAAGGTCATCGAACCCCAGACATTCTCCCTCTTCTCCCTTGCCGCCTCCAACAGATTTCCCTTTTTTGGAACCCTTGTCACCCCCTTTGTTGTAAAACTGAAGAAGAATGATGAAAATCACTGTAAATGTTATAAAGCTGGCCCCGTTCAGTCCGAAAATATTTTTATGTTTTTGAAAAGGAGCCTCCACATCCCCAACATTATCAAAGCTGCTTATGGTTTCAACCGCCATCTCTTTGTCTCTTATACCTGCCCCGTGATCACTGGAAGAAAAATTGTGATCTGCGGTGATATCAGTCGCAACCCCGTTGCTTTTATTTAATTAGCCAGTGATGCAATTTTATGCTCGCCTGATGCCATGTTCTATAAGGTGGTTTGGTGGTAAGTGGAGATGAATGATGAACATTCCTTACGCATTTATTTACTAAACCGCAAATTAGGTTTTCCGTTCTGGCTGCGGTCTTTGTTCTTTGATATTGTCATTGACGCACGATTAACGTTTCGGAAAGAAAAAATTTCGAGCTTAGCTGTAATGTAATGTTGGGTAATTATCACAGGTCAGGTTGTGGTGTCGTCGGTGTACAATTTCTTTTGCTGTAACTATAGGCATGACGCCATGATAAATTACGCATGAGTAGCAATATTAAAACATGAAAAGGGAACAAAAAATAATAAGCAAGCATCAGCATTTTGAAGCTGCTGCACATGTGCCGCTTGCGTATTCCCTTTCTGTCAACTTGAGTTCAAGAGGCGAGAAATGGTATATATCCAGTAAAAAATAAATATCTAATACATAGCAAGCGATGTACAACTAATAAGTTAGGTCAGTTCTGTTCGCGAGGAAAATGAAATAAACATTATTATATTAACGAAAAGTCCGAAGGTCGCATTGCACTATAATAACATTGCAAAATTAGTGCGAATCTTTAGCCTTTATCATTGATTTGTTTTGCTGTATCGATGACTCATCGTTGGTTACTCTTGACAGATGTGATTTAATTGTGAAATCGGTAATTTCATTAAGCAGGTGAATTTTGGCCATTCGTACGTAATATATTGCGACACAATACCTGATGAGTAGCAGAAAGGAAAAAATATATATTCTACGTGTTGTATACCATAAGGCCATGGCAGAAATTTCGGTTTTGTTGATGATTGTTGTGCTTTGTATTGTGGTGCTCAAAGAGCTCACTCGTTGGTAATCAACGCATTTTTTGTATAGAACAGAAAGGTAAGTCGGCAATAGATTTATAAAAACCATTACATTGTTGCTTTTGTAAAAAAAATACGATTATCGTGTAATATTATTTATGTTATAGCAATGCTTTTCTTTCATTTTCCTTGCGTTTACTTTATTCCACTGGGTTGAGCTGAAACCACTACTCACACATTTTCCATTCGATTACTGTCTGAGTCTGATATGTGTCTATTTCAGAAACCTTTTCAGAATGCTGTTGCTATGCTAATTGCATCGCGTAATTATACAACCTTTTGTAAAGATCTTGCCAGTTAATATGTACCTAAGCACGTACATTTCACATCTGTCATTCATAATCGTTTGTTACCTAAGAAATATCTATCCATCTATGCAACTAGCCTCAACGTAGGGCGTAGGGATTGAATTCTTGTATAACGAAGATTCACATGAAACGAGCGAATTATAATAGGAGTATAAAGGGCAGCTGTAATGCTGTGTCCAGCACTGTATGCATTGCATTGCAGAATGCAAAGGGCCTCTGCCAGAGGCATACATGCACCCACGCACACACGTACGTAACGCATGTACGATTCCTCTGATATAACTCCCCTTTTAATCTCGTGTCCCTCTGGATGAGTCAGTCAGAGAATGTTGCGCGATCGAAATACTTCCGGAGGACGAGAGGAAAGGGACCAGTTTTTACATATGCAGTTCAAAAGCGTTTCCGCTTCACCACAAAATGCACAACAACCTTTGTATATAAGGAAATGTAGCATTCTGCTGAATGGTATCTGATATGTTTATAGGGAATATGATTAATGAGATAAGATAATTACCAAGTTATATATTATACTATATAAGCATATACCTATACCGCGGCATATAATGTTATATGCTCCGCTCTTCAGTACTCCGTGAAATCGACTTTTGACTTTGTTGTCTGATGCAGCAGCAGCTGCAACGACTTCTCCAATCCAAGTCTTTTTTATGCATGCAATGCAACTATTGCACTAAAATGCAGTCTCGATTAAAACATCATTAGCAGACAATGCGTAATATTATGCGTGCATTAACCTACCTATTTCATAAATTCAGAATCATTTTTTTTATTAAACTTGGTAGGTTTATGTTTTGATACGGGCTATTGCTTGCCATGAAAACTTTTAGTCAGTTAACTTGGAGAGCTTGCTGAGAAAATTTTTCCCTGTGGAGTGCAACATTTGGCTCATCATCAGAGTAATAAAATTTCATAAAATTCTGCAGTTGATAAGATGGCGTCGTGTGACTTTGTGGATGGAGGGAAAGATTTTGACCCTCCAAGTGCATTACTACCCCAGTCACATCAACATTGGGAAATCCTTTGCTTCATCAAGTGGTAAGACTGACAATAAGACATTTTTAAATTGTTGTGAGTAATCGGTGGTTGGTTGATTGAATGATTCATAATATTTCCCTTTTATTATTGTTCCAAAATTAAATACTTGATAGGTTCTCCAAAAGGTATTGGAGTACCTTTCCTTCAAGGACATTGCCAGCTTCCGCCTCGTCTCCCGGTACTGGTACGATGCAAGCCTGTCCAAATGGACTGACGGGAGTGTCATTTCCATAAAAAGCGGCAGGGGACGGAATGGTGCCAACAACGATTCTCGAAACGAGCTACTTTCTCTGTTATCCATTGACAACTGTCTTTTACCAGGACCCCTCCATTTTGGCCATTTTCGAGTTGAAAAAGTTGTGGTGGATGATGACTCTCGGAACTTCTGGACGAAACTATGGGATATTTGTGGAGAAAGGATGACTTTTCTGGAGGTTGTTAACTGTCCAATGCTCCTTAGCGAATTTTTAGCTGAAATGCTGTACTGGAAAACACCCAACTTGACCACGCTGCGGATTGAAAACTTCCTCATTAGCTCGGAGCAGACCAAATCGCAAATGCAAGAAAACCGACAAGAATTTTTGTGTCTCGAGAGGGGCTTGTGGGGATGTGGGTTTGAAGAGCATCCTCACGCTCCGCATCAACAAGGAAATTTGACGACTCTGGAACTGGAAGTTACAAAGAGCAACTTTGGAATGCCTGTAAAATGGGAAGACTTATTCCTACTGTACCCAAATCTGGAGGTAGGTATACCTTTTATTATTTTAATAAATATTTATTTTAATTTAATTTAATTAATATTTTAATTTTGTAAACTCTGCGTATCTGGTACAAACAGGAATTGGGATAATTACAATGTAATATTCATTCAATATATATTATATTTGTTGCAGCATCTGCGAATTCACTTCCATCATCAAGATTTGCCCATGCTCTGTGAGATGTTACGGGCCATTTTAAAGCTGCGAGAAGAGGACAAGGTTAAGCTGTGTTTGAAGACACTGGACGTAATTGGAACATGCGACACAGTTCGTATTCGCTATAACGACATTGTTAAAACAAGCGGTGACGCCCGTAAATTTGCAAACCTTCTCACAAAGCTCAAATTCCCACTGGAAACCCTATGCATGGATGTACAAATCCACAGGGACTATGACATCACTGCCCAAATTCTGGAAACTCACAAGAAAACCCTGAAGAAATTGGATTTATACAGGAAATTTGTGAATGAGGCTCTGGATTATCCAGTGACCTTTCCTTTTGGCATCCAACTGCATGCCTTGAAAGAACTAAGACTCTCCGGCCACTTTTCTGTGGGTTTGGAGGACTTTGCAAATATCCCCAACTTGCAAGTTCTTCATCTTGCTCAGGGGGTTCCAGGAGATGATGTGCAGAAATTTGAGCCAGGGTTCATAGGAAGGACAACGGATATTAATGTCATGATGGGCGCTAACCATTTTAAGGACTTAAAGGAACTCCGATTCGACTTCACACTCACCCAAGAGGAATTGATGAAGCTGATTGAATGGATGCCAAACTTGGAAACAGTTAAGATGCCTGTCGTGAATGATGAGTACGTACAAGTTATGTGTGAGGGATGGAGAAAGCTGGCTTACTTGACGGTTTGGACAAGTACGTGGGATACCGATATTAGACTTCTGCCTTCAAGCATCTCTATTAAAATTACTGAAGGTTTGAAACGTAAGTAGAAAATATAGACTTTCTTTCTACCTATTTATCCACTCCACAGGCAAGTGGCAATGAAATGAACAGATTGTAGATTTCCAATGAGTGCATTATATAATATGTACTACTACTTTTATTTTTTCGCACTTTCTTTAGGTCTCAAAGAGATACAAGCTATTGGAGACCCGTCCGTCCTTATTATGAAACCTAACCTCTCCAAGCAAATATTTCGGGAATATGAAAAGAATCGCAGCAGAACGCTTCAAAATATTGTCGTCACCCTCTAAAAATTAACCTATTTTGTGTACAGTAAAAGCATGGACCATTTAATACATGTACATACCTAACCATTTTATTCAATATGAAATACAAATACCTGCTAGTGTAGTAAGCACTGGAAATACATACAAGATAATGTTTAATTCAAATGTTGTATTGATTTCAATATAAATTACCTATTCTAATTAATAGCAAATAAACTGCAAATGATGTTTTGTCAGTCAGGCAGCTCCACAGGAACGTGTTTATTTTTTATTCGGGTAGGGAATATACTGTTATAAAGATGTATTGTCTACTGTGTAACATATAAGAACTTCATCACACTGGCATACATTGTACTAATGGACAAGATTATAATTTTATTAATTAGTAGTAACGAATTGAGAATTGGAGTATATCCTTTCCATGGTTGCAATGTGTTGTCTTATAAGGATGAATGGTTCGTTCAAGGAAGAAACACTAAATTACAAAAAGTCGGAAAGTTCCTACTTTTTGCGACCATTGTAATTATGATTGTTTATAGGAATCTTGGAGTCGCTTGGTTATATATTATGATGAGATGAGTCATAAGCAATTCTTCAGGCCATGCAACAAAACATTGAAATGAATTGATTATGATAGTTTGTAGCGATATGGATAGGAGTTTACTTCCCAACGGAAGTAGTCCAACTGTGTTTACGTTTTGAGAAAATGATACAGAAAATGATACTGTTTGAATACACAGTTACATTTATGCAAATGTCTGCGTCTGGGGTAAACTAGTTCCATTTGAGATTCTCAGTAAACCAAGTTACGCATTACCTTGACATTGGCATTGCATTCCTCTTCTAAATTCCTGTTAACCAACCAATTAATTCTGTACTCTTCAATAATCATAAATATTATATAAAATAATTTATAGAATGCATCATAAACATGTCAGTTGTCGGTACTTGAGTAGATATGTGTGGTTTACGGCAAGTTATGAGAGTAGCTTGCGTGTGTTTGATCACTACTGACTACTACGACACCAAGGGTGTGAACAATTCACAATTAAAAAGGTTATCAATGATAATAATAGCCAGTTCACTTAATAGGTATCATCGTTCAACCTATACGCACCTAGATCAATAGCTGTTAAAATCAACGGATAGAGTTACGGGGTGAGAAAAACTATATCTTAATGGGTCAGACATAATTTTCATAATATAAATTTAAAACAGTGCCTCCTCCTGGATGGAAAATAAACAAGACAAGAAACCCTTTCCGCTTCACTTTTTCCCTAACTTTTGCACGCACTGCAAATTCATTTTGACAGGAAAAATACTACAAAATATTTTTTATGGAATTCTGCTTAATGGCAATAAATCAGCAACCATCTCCGACTGCGATATAAATTATTAGCAATTATATTCATACTCAAAATGGATGTGGAGTATGCATTACCACCGATGACTATGCATTGTGTAATAAATAATTACACTTTTTCCATGAAATCGTTCCTTGACTGAGGTTGAGGTTTAGCTTTAAATAAATAAACTGTTGGTCAGGTCAGGGTATGGTTACATGTTTTCTGCCTTCAGATAATTAAATTAATTAAAATATACGCTCACCATCACAAGATGTTTTTATATTTTATTTACAGTTGTTTTTAACAATATTATACGATAAATACTTAGGTATATATTCTGAGATGTATGTACATGTAATTGGTACCGGTACCATCAGTCTGAATAGAATCGCTACTTCACGAACGATATTATTTTTAATTTCTGCATATAAATCTTCATTGGTGGATGGTTCTTTTCTCAAAAATAAAATTGTAGTCCCTTTCAGGTGTCAGAGTCAAGTTGGGCAGCAAAGCCACATCCTCCAGCTTATCCGTTGTCTTCATTACAAAATTTCTCACTAGATATGCTGCCACAATTTTCATTTCCATCATTCCAAACTTGAGTCCCAAGCAATTTCTTGGACCGGCCGAGAATGGAACGTAAGAATACGCATGTCGATTGGCACACTCTTCCGGAAGAAACCTGTCTGGATCAAAGAGTTCGGGATTTGGGAAGAATTCCTTTGTTCGGTGTAGTATGTACGGACTTATGGCAACATTGGACCCCACGGGAATGTCCACTGGCTTGCCTTTGATTTCAATTCGCAGGGGAGCGTGCAGTTTTCTAAGAAATGCCCACACTGGAGGGTATAACCTAAGCGTTTCCAGAATGCATCGTTCAATATATTTCAAGCTTCCAACCGCCTCGTATGACAGTCTTCCGTTATGGGAGTGCATCGGGTCGCCGAAAACTTCGTCGGCTTCCCTACAACATTGATCCTGAATTTTTGGGTTGAGGGCCATGAGGAAGCAGAAAAAGTGGATGGTGCTTGCTCCTGTTTCGTGGCCCTAAATTAGCATTCGCAAATATTAGCAATAATTTATTACCTATCATCTTTTAATCAAGGTTAAACATGCGACGTAATTAAATATTACTTTACCCCAAAGAGCATTGTGTTCACTTCGTCCACAATCTGGTCATCGCTCACTCCAGCGTCAACCAACTCGTCCAGCACACTTCGAAATAGCCTGGAGTCTTTCTTTGTCTCTGATTCTGTATTGTTGTTGTTGTTTTCAGTTTGTTTCTCCTGTGAGCCTGCAAGCTCCTTTCTGTGTTCCGCTATTCTCTGCAATGCCAAATAGGCAGACAGACAGTTGCAACAGTTTTAATTGACGTCAGCTGCTATTTAATAGTTTCTCGCTAACAATGTATTCTTTAGATAATGCTTGTGTTGGCCTTACCCTTCTGGCAAATGCGAACAGTCCTTGAATTGCTTTATCAGCTTCCCAAGCCATAGGGGTTAACTTCCAGGTCATACGTGGAACCAACCAGGGATGTGTCAAGCGATAAGCAATGGTTTCCTTCCACCTTATTAACATTTGAAAACAACACACGGTGAATGGGTTAATTAAATTAAGGCTCACTCAATTAATTAGTCCATTTATAAAAAAGTTACTTCCGCGTTTACTCACTTTTGGAAATTATGATGATATTCGATTCCTTCCGCAGTGCCGTTTATATTAAAACCTGTTATCATCTCACAGATCACCTCCAGAAACGACGCGTTAATTTCTTCATTGATCGGATGGGATTTTCCATCCTGGAACAACTTGTCGAGGCAATCCACAAACCGTTCGCAGTGATTGTTGAGCATTGTAATGTATGCTCGCAGTGACTGGAAGGACATGGAGCGTAAAAGTATTTTCCTTTCGGTTTGCCAAAACTTTCCTTTAGATACCAGCACTCCGTTTGTGATGAACGGCTTCATGAGGTCGTAGACAACAGGAGCCTTAACCACATGATCGTAATTGGTGGCCTTCAACATTGCTTGGATCATATCCGGAGAATTTAAGACGACAATTGTTTCGTTCACTCCGAATATTTTGTAAATGTTGCCGTATTTCTCACAGAAACCCTTTAGAATATTTAGTGTATCTGTAAAAAGGACAGTAGTACCGATTAGTATAAAACTGGGCATTCAGCCAATCTCCCGTTTAAATAAATTATGTCACTTACTTTGAGGTGGCAAACACTGCAGGGCATTTCCGATAAACTTTCCCCAGGGTCGTGGTCCGGGAATCATCTCAATTCCTCCGACTGTCTCATCTTGCCCCTTTTTGGAATACCCATTACTCCCTCCTTCCCCGCGCCACCACTTCTTCAACTCGTGCTTGTTATTATTCCAGTACTCGACCAGAAAGAAAAAAGCGACGACGCATGCCAAAAAATAGCTCAAAAGTCCACTGCCCACCAACACAAGTCCATTTGTTCCTCCAATCCCTCCAAGAATGGAGGGTTTATCCCCAAGCAAGTCCATTTAAACACCTGTATCACTTTTAATTAGATTAATTTTTCTATCCTCCTTCCTTGCCAGATGAAAACTGTTTAATCCTTGGCCACACGGGCGCACCTCTTTATTTTCTACCCTTCTTCGATGCTGACCACACTGCACCAGTTTCCAAGTAGCCAAGTCAGCTTCCTTTACCGAGGATTGCGCAACTTTCAATGCTATTCCTGCCAATTAGCAAGCTTAACAAAAGGAAGGACCGCAACATTTTTACTGTGCCGCATTCATTAATACATGTAATGGTTGGCTAAGCGGTGAAGTATTAGAAAAGGTTATGCACACACTCGGATTGATAAAGTGTTGCAAATGGAATTCTCGTAAAATTTAATTGCAATTATATTCCTTATGTGCTGCGGTTAGAGGTGCTGGCATAGTGGCACGCAGGAAACGGAGGAGCACATCTGTCGGCTTATAGCTTTTGCCTTTTAATTTCATTAGCTCATCAATTATTAGAGTTATGGGGCTTAGCTACAAAGCATGCAGACTCGACTTGTGATTCCCCTTATTCAATGGGAATATTGAGGTGAGAAAAAAACGCAAAACATACTTTTATCATTTTAATCGATGCTCGATGATGCCAAGACGAAACAACGACTTGCCATGCCATGTTCAGATGAGCAGAAGATTTCCAAGAAGGTGCACACGAAGATCTTGACTAATTCTCAGGAAAGGAAGTAGGCACGGTAGATAACAATACCAACGCTATTTTAATTCGCTTCTATTACATCTATTGCATTTTCAAGTATGGAAACAGACGAATTATCTAAATAATGAGTTGTTATAGTTAATAAGGATAAAAATAGCGGATTAAAGCAAAAAATTGCGACTATGAATTGAAAAGGTTTTTGTCGTTATGAAAAATTTAACTTGAAATTTCTTAGGAGCAATAAATGCGCGCTGTGTCTTCGTTTCACCTTTTCTGGAACACGCTACGCTACATACGCTAGTGCATACGGCAACTTATGGTATGTATATAATGCAACCCTTTAATTTCATCGTCTAGGAAGAGGAAACAAGTAAATTATAAGTCGATATGGTTTGTGACCAATGGATTGATAGTACTTCCTTGAATGCCAAATAAATTATTATTATTATTATTATTATTTCATTTATTCGCAGTGTCAGCATAGAATCAAAAATACATGATTTTATGTAAACAACCATAGTTTGAAAACATTTGAGAAAAACTAAGTCAGAAAAAAAAACTTACATTGTAAGATCAATTAAACATATTTAAGTATATTATAAGATACAACTTCTAGTTAGAAATGGAAGACAAAAGATCACACTTGTACATTGTATAATAATTTCATCCATTCTCTATGGATTGATGAGGTCAGAAAAACGTTTGAGTTCACGATAACCTGCACAATGGCATTTTCACTAGTTATAACCCTTCTCCAGAGAGAAAAGGCTGATCGTCTTCTCGTAGCTAAAAAGTCATCCACCCTGTGCTCCATAAACATTTTTGACGCACTTTCTCTCCTTCCAATTTTAAACAGTAGGCGAAAGGCATCATTATATGCTACTTTTGCCCTCTCTAGCACCGATCTTTGTACAGGGACCCATAACGACATACAGTAAATTGTGGAGAAATAAGTTTTAAAAAGCACATTTTTTGCACACTTATCACAGTTACTAAAGTATGACGCTAGTAAGTTGGCCTTAGTGTAGGTTTCCCTTCGTCGCCTGCAAATTTCATCGTAGTCTCTGTTCCTGCAGTTCATGTCATATCCGAGATACCGGACTGTTTCATCCCAACAGAGACTGCGGCCACAGAATTTGATGAGTGGTCTTGTTTCTTCATACTCCCAGTCGCAGAAACTTTGACATACCGATTTTTTGGCATTAAATATTAAATCATGTTCACTGGCGAACTGTTCGCATACACTTAGTAACTGACTTAAAGCATAAATCGAGGTTGCCAATAGGCAAATGTCGTCAGCAAAACAAGCGTTGTTGAAAACTACACTGCCTATTCTGCATCCTAATCCGGTTTCTGTGAGAGCAATACTAAGCTCCTCCGTGTAGATAGCAAAAAACAAAGGAGATAAAATTCGTCCTTGACCTACTGAGTTCCTGACGGGAAATGGACGTGATATTTTGGTGTTCCATCGTATAACAAACATTTGAGATCTGAACCAAAACAACATAAGATGTATTATTATTGCAGGTAGTCCACGATCACAAAGTTTAGATAATAATGTGAAATGGTTCACTAAATCAAATGCCTTGCTGGCGTCTAGGTAGCACAGATACATAGGTGTGTTGTTACGTAAGTAGTAGTGAGCACAGTTCTTAATTGCAAAGACCGCCATCTCAGTACCTACACCTTTTTTGTATCCAAATTGATTGTGACAGGTTTTTAATAGTTCTCCATATTTCTCCAAAATTAACAACTCAAGAGTTTTGGATAATATACTTGCCAAGGCAATTGGCCTGTAATTGGCACTCTTTTGCATGTCCAGCCCCTTCTTCTTCACTATAGGTACTATAACAACTTTCATAACCTCTTGTGGGAGAAAGCTATGCGCAATATATGAGTTCATTAAATTTGTCAAAATATTTCTAGTTGCTACAATGGAGAACTTGAGATGTTCCGCTTGGATGCCATCAGAGCCTGCAGATTTGTTAGATTTCAATTTCAGTACAGCTTTATGAATTTCTTCGACAGAGAACGGAATATGTTTCGAGTTAAAGGTTTTGTTAGTTATAAAACTGTGTATTTTATCTTGGTATTTATTTTCTTGCTTTGAGTTGAAAAGGGATTCAAATATATTCGCCCAATGGTCACTAATCTCCTTTTCACCACACACACCATCCACAATCTCACTGAAATGCTCAGACTGACACTGGCGCATTTCTGATGTTACTTGCGTCCAAAAGGTTTTAAAATCTTTCCCTTTACAACTAGTAGCAAGAGAATTAATTGCATGTCGTTCATTATCCCGTCGTTGTTTTCGGAGCATGCATTTGAATTTCTTTCTTTGAAAACGCATCAGTTCAAGATCTTGCAATGAGTTCCTGTCTGTTGAAAGCCATTGATAATATGCTTTCCTATACTCGTCGTAAGATGACTTAAGATCCTCCTTCCAGCGTGCGATAAATTTTACAGAGCGACGACAAGGTTTTTTGGTGAGTAATTGTTCCGAATCGGTTAACGCCGCAATGAGCGCTGATGTGACGTCACTGATGTCTTTCCTGTGGTTGATATTTGTACACGTTATCTGTTCACATAACTCTGGAATATTCAGGAGCTTTTCGCTTACACAATTGCGATAATCTAGTAGTTTCTCCAATGAAATAGTATTCCACTTTGGCTTTTGCGGCTTTAGTTTAACTTTCTCAGGTGGTTTTGCAATTATTTGATGGTGGGTGTGTATAAGAACTGGGATATGATCACTGGTAGTTGCCAGAAATGGGGTCTCTACATGTGACACAATGCCATACGAAGAAATACAATGATCTATCCATGAAGTAGCACCCATTCCTTTGCTGCAGAATGTAAATGCATTCCATGGGAGTAGTCGTTCATCCGCGATCTCCACCCCAGTCTCATTACACATTTCCCGCAGATCAGTGTACTTAGAATGTTTCGGTGAAATATTGAAGTCGCCGGCAATTATAATGGGGATTTGAGAATTTTGAATAACACATTCGGTTTTCGCTATGTATTCAATGACCATTTTTTCATTTGCATCAGTGCAGCACGGAAAATACACATTTACTAAACGCACTTTTCCTTTATCTGTTGTCACTTCGAGTTCTATCATTCTAGGGTCATTAGACTTTATAATACTTATAGCCGCAGCTAAACACTTTCTATACAAAACTGCTGTTCCTCCGTAGGGTCGCCCCCTCGATGTTTTATGAGCTGGCATGGCTGACATAGTCACAAAGTCATAATTTACAAAGTTTTTAAATACATTAGTTTCGTGGCTAAACAGCCATGTTTCTTGTAGTAGAACAATGTCAATGTCCCTGCTTAATAATTCATTACAAAGCCAGGTGGAGCTTGATTTTAAGCCCTGGCAATTCCATGTTGCAATCTTCATATCTTTTTTCCTCCCCCCCTCTTTGTCTTGCTGTCGTGATAACAATTTCTTTGTAGCCTGAAGACGGAAGGGCTTTACAGCAACTCCATTGGGCCAGAGATTAGGCGACAGAATCTCCTTGAAGCAATCGGACAGCTTTGCATCCAACAAATTAAGAGCAACCTTAAAGGAGCGGAAGGTATTGTGTTTGTTGGGAATTTCTTCAATTCCAAGAACAGGAAATGTTTTTGTAACTTCGTCAGTAACGTGTTCTTTCAGAGTGTCCACCGTCGTATCCATGGAGCATTTTGTTACAAAAAGCAATCCCGACCGCTTCCGCGGTGCCGATTGAAGTTTGTAGTTAGATTCTCCAACAATGGCTTTGGACTTCCGCTTCCGCTTTTCTACTAGTTGCCATGGTGGATAATTTTCATTTCGTGATTGTTCGGCGTCACCAACAGGTGTTGGAGGGTTTGATGCGCCCAGAAGTACACGATTGTCAGGGGATTCTTTCGAGATCGTCTCAGCAAAAGTGAGAGGGCGGGTGGGGTTAGAGATCGACGGTGAACTCTGCTTAGCCTTTCCACTGAGTTCCATCAGTTGTTGAACGGCTGCCGACAGGGCGTCAGCTACAGAACTAGCTTGGGTAATTGTGCATTTTAGATCTTCTGTGGAACGCGTAATTTTTACATAATCTTCTTTGAGATTCATCATTTCTGATCGAAGCTGGATGTCGTCTCGGAGACTAGCGGGAGTGATATAGATCCTCCTAAGATCTTGAGCAACAAACTTCAGATTTTTGCACTGCCAATCAGCTTTTTGCAATCTGTTCACAATATCTGTTAACGCTTGTTTCCGCGCCGATTCGTCGTTTATCCGTTGACTTCTTTTGGTCGTCAGAAGTCCCTCGTCTGCCAAAACTTGTCTTGCGGTCAATATTTCCGAAGCCGTGTAGAAGACAGTAAATGTCTCCACGATTGTGGACGTTGTTCTGGCCGTTGTGATGGCATTTAAGGCAGAGCATAGCAGTTCATTTATCACAAGTTTGTCTTGGATTGGGTCAGATTGGGATTGAGATGAGCCTCCTGTGTCTTGATCCATATTGTACGTTCTCTGTTGTTCAGTATGCCCCATTTCGTCGTGGAGGATTTGGAAGCAGCTCTTCTTGTTTACATTCTACCATATGTTTGAATGTAACTGATTAGGATGAGTTTTCAGAGGTCAGTTGAAACTGTAAAATAGAAACAGATTATACGGAAGTATGCTGTTCTCTCAAGAAATTGGTAAGAAGTCTTCAAGGAAGATTAGTAAGTGGCAGACCTCATTGGACGCCCACCGGCGTGTTAGTACGTGAGCAACACACGGTGGGACCGATGACTGCAGAACCACTAGCTTATACGTTCCGAAAACTAGTGTTTACTGGTGACTGATCACAAACTCACTAATTTCACTGAATGCAGCACATTTTAAAACATAGGTTAGAGTGATACTAGCGTTTAAACAGGAAAGTTTATATTTTTTTTACTGCTGGAACAAAGAGACAGAAAAAAACACACCCGTCATCCATATGCAAAATTTTACTGGCCATACCTACCACATAAGTAGTTGAAACATTTAAATGTTTAAAAATGAATCAGAAAAATGTTAATTAATTAGAACAATGCAGTCAGATGGTTATTGTGAGAAACTATGACAATATTCACAAGCGTCTACTGCTATAAAATAGGAAACGGTATTATGAGAGGAAACATTATCATTAAACTTGAATAAGGTTTAGTCATTGTCTGAGGGAGAAATAAACTTGATATACAATACCATATTATATGTATGTTCTTCTGATCCAACAGCAATAAAGTAATTTAAGAAAAATATAACATTTATGCACTTGTCTATTGTGCAGTTAACTGCAGTTAATGGAATCTACGGGTTAAGGAGGAGGATATTAAAGAGATTAGAACGGATTTGGAAGGACATGAACTTTTTCCCTTTATATCAATCATCATTAATACACCTCTCATTAACACGGTGACTGCTTGATCCATCATTGCACTGCAATCTTGTGGATCTGGCAATAAAAAAGCAAAGTGAACCGGAATATTATAATGACATGCTAATTATTGCATCTCTAAAGTGAAACAAAAATCTACAATGAAGCAAGTGGAAGAGTTGGAGAGAGAGAAGTAACGCTTATTTCGATTCTTCACTCCCACCAACCCAGATTGTCGGAGAACGGTAATCTTGGAGCGCAATTAACATTTTACTACGTACAGCGATTCTATGCACTGAATCATTGACAGATTGGTGATTAGGTATCACAATAGGTCGTTAGCAAGAACGTATTCAAGATGGGGCATAATGGAACACGACATTTATTCTCTCTCCCGTGGATTTGATATGTGCCAACCAACCAAGCTTGACCGCTCTTGTTCGTTCATTCTTCAGCTAAAAACTGGATCAGCAACAGATCAGCATCACATTTCCTCTCATTTGCCGTGATAGCCATACATGCGATGTCTAAATTGGTATTGTATAATGTAAATAGGATGAACAATGCAACTACGCATGGCGAATTTGGTAATAATCGTATTTTCATGAGATTACTCTTCCACAAATTCCACGGACACAATAGTAGGTAGTAGTCGTGCGTCGACAATTTAGGTGGAACGTGAAAAGGAACACCTGTACTGTGACTAAGCTGTGGTTTATCTTCTTCATGGAAAAACAAGCTCATCACCGCCTTACATCCTGAATGTCATCCTCGTGCCTGACATTTCTCTCACAGAAAATATGACAATGCAGAAGCAGCAACAATACTAGTACGGAGATTCTCCCAAATACCCAGTCCGAAAAATCCCATTTTATAAAAAACCCTTGGTTGCTGATTTACAACAACACTGTCAGTTAAAATATTACATAAAGTTGTGCATCCAGTGAAAAAGCAAAGACTTGCATAACAGATAATATCCGGTAAAAATCCATGACGCTCTATACTTGAGTTTGATTTATAACCTAGTTTTATTTCCTCAAAAAAGATATATAAGCAATAAAATATAACTGTTCCCAAAAGAAGGCTCACGCAAAAATACTGATACTCTCATCATCGTTTGCTAATTTATTACTCTATCGCGGCCATGGCGTACCGCTTGTCAAAGAAGTTGTTCTAGAACTTTCCTGCGTATAAACATGTCAAACACGCGTTACTATGTATACAGAGATTGCAGAGCTAAAGGCTAGGGCAAAAGATCACAAAAACACTTTCGCACAATTTCCTACTTCACACTGCTCCCATATTACTCATATTACTACAGTTAACCGAACGGATCCGCTATGACTCCAAATTTATGGCATTATGTACTTACCTACCCAAGCATGATGTATGATTCCTTATCACTCCACTGCTCATCATCTTCATCAATAAAATATGTGGAAAAGTAGCCTCTCGTTCTAACCGATACAGTCCAGACTTGACGGAAGGAGCGATTCCCAAATTGATTGACTTTTATATCCCTTCCACCATGAAATATTGCATCAGTTCTAATTCTTATCAGCCACGTCACTTCAAAGGAAATGTGTGTATTTTTGTTTTCCCCCTTTCTCCGATGATAAATGATTACAATGCGTATACCTACGTTTGTGCTACCTACCGATGTTTTGATGCAATGATGTCTCATAAAATTCGGTGAAAGATACGATCTTTATCTCTCTCACTTTCAGTTAACGATGGCAACTAGCGCCGCCGCCTCTCAATATTATTGAACTTGTAATGATTTGCCATTAGACTTACATTATTTTTAGGAGCTTCACTCACACGCACCGCAGCAGCAGTTGTTTCCTCTCAACTTCCGTGTTTTGTCTGCATCTGACCTCGCAAAAATTGCGCTTCAGTGACACTCATCCCATATCACATTCACCAACAACCGACTCAAAAGCGATAACAGTATTTTTTATGAGTGTGCATGAATGGAGCTTACAAGAGATTTCGATATTCTTTCAAAAAGCATATTATTTTTTCTCATCTCTCGCTACAGATGCTTTCTTCCTTAGCGAAACATTATGTAACGAAACAGTAAGTTGGAAGAATCTACATGAAATTTTCTGTGCAGCTGCATCAACATGGGTCCACACACAGACACAATACATATTTGCCGAGAATTCGGCGTGTGAACGTAATAGCTTTATTTTTATATTTTTGGAAAGAGAGATCTAAAACATCCACAGTTCACAGGGAGATGTCGTGGAAATGTGCCTTGGCACACTGTGTCAGCGGGAAGGAATAGGAAATGCACTTGGCTATCATAATAATAACGATGGCGATAATATATTTTGGAAAATGGGAAAGAATGGCAAGAGATGTGGAAAGAGTTGGAATGGGACAGCAAAATTCTCATTGATATTCTTGTGCAATAGTAGCAGCGAAGCATAATAATATTGTTATGGTGAATGGTGATCATGAAAAGTCCAGAAATATCTACATACCTACGGAGGAACCATCTCTCCAGCCATTTTTCTTCCAATGTAAGTGTAGATGCTATAATTATTGTTGTGTATAATAATAGTTTCCATGTGAGACATTTTCCATTCAATTTTTGTTCACTGGTCCGGTCTAGAAGCTTTTATGACTGGCTCGACATTAAACTGGACGTAACGTGCTGTCTTTATTAAATATTAGTTTCTTTGAAATGATGTATGGCCCTGACGAGAGTATGAGGATGCAAAGTGAGTTTCGCTTTTTTCTCTTTTCGCGAAGGCTGCTGTATACACTTACCATCTATTTGCCCTTCTATTTTTAGAATAAATGCTATTTTGATTTTGATGATACTACCGTGTAGACAAAAAACGTTACACAATCTACTTTATTTTATTTATACGTTTTCGTAATATATTTAAATTCTTGGGCTATTTCTACCGCCATTTTTTTGCTTTTTCTTGTGACATAACGCTTTCTTTTGCACCCACGACAATTCTAATGGCACTCTTATCAACGCGCATAACGGAACATCAGCGACAACACTCATGTCAGTCTTTCCACTTCCCACAGTCATTCTGAAGTCAACACATTTACCGGTCCCATTTCTTGCAAGGATGAAGGTGACTTTGCTGGGGACAGCCAGTAAAATATTTACACACGTTTCGAATCAATATATTTTTGTATTGCTGCCACGGAAGGTTCAATAGACTGCAGTGAATATTCCCCAGCAAGTCCCCATACTTATTGCTCTGGGGATCATCCCAGGATCTTTCCACGATATGATACTCCATCCGGAAATGGACGCCTTTCTTCAAAATCCGGAAACCTATAAATTCCATTTCGTAGTACTTCAACTCTGGGTATTGATATTTCTCTGAATACTTTGTAGATTGAACGTTGCCACAAAAGAACTTCGTGGATTGCATGTGACAAAATTTTCATCCAGGCATCAAAGTAGGTGATGGCTGATGTGCCTTCCACACACACCTTGACATTCCCCAGAAGTAGAGGACAAGCACGCAAAAATATAGATTCCGCCGCTAACAATTATTCCCAAGATATCGGGGAAATGTGAGGATACCCCCCCCCCTCTCTGTGTCTAGTTGTCCGTTGGAACGTTATTAAAAATAACTAAAAATTAAAGAGGAGACTATTGATATATTCTCAAGGCTAAGATTTTATGCTACAACATTGCTGTGCCCAGCGATTTGTTTATCTGTTCGCTAATTACTATTACATATTGCTTATTGTATTAAATGGTATTATGTAACAAAGATCATCTTGATTTGGTGAACAACAAGTAGGTACTATATCGTACACGTGGAAAATTTTCTCACGATCATTCCACTTGCTGTAAAGTAGTAAACAAGCATAATAATGCTACACGAGATCACACACAGGTATGTATGTATTTATTTAATGTTATTTACCTACTGTTGATTTTATTGCGAAAAGGATTTAATGACATATAGGTGCACCTACACCTTAACATTGTACAGTGAAGAATCATAAAAATCCATATATACATACATATATACATGTATAAGAACGACCATCAGGAAGGAAGAGATGAGGTTTTGTTGCTATTTCTAGATGCACAAATGTTTCATTATGTGTACGAGGAGATAATAAATAGGAAGGTCGACAGAAACTATCCAAAATAGGCACATTGTTTCATTCCACCGTGGAATTTCCACCGATAGAAAATTATTGCATTTTCAACATAATCTTAACTGTTCACCAATAACTATATATGCGAAGAAGAGCTGTCGGTCACACAGTAAACGAGAGAATATTAATTTTACACGCAAAGAGGAAAGATAAGTGCAATGCAAAATGCAACTGACGGTGACGATGGCGACTGATTAATGGTAGGATTATACCTATCGGGTTTGGCTCATTTTATGTGTTAACATTGGGTGTTAACACATAAAAACGCGTTTTATGTGTTAATATGTCTGTTAACACCTAACGACTTATGTGTCAACAGGCCTGTTAACAGCTAAGGAATAATGTGTTAACACCGCTGTTAACACATAAGAATTGGTTTATGTGTTAATATTTTAGCAACGCAAAAACGGAATGTAAAGTGTTTTGGTTTACAAATTACATGACATAAGGAGCCTTAAATATCAGCCAGTGTTAAATTTGTTAACACATAAGAACTTCTTAAGTGTTAACATGAAGAATTTTGCTAAGAAGTATGTATTGCTCTTCGTATTGAATGGTTGCCCTTAAAGGGCGGTCCGTTCACTTCCGTTCGGCATCATAAGAACCGACTCACATAGAGGAATTTTAAGCCGAGCAGCAAGGCAGTAACATCCTCTAGGCCAACAACCCATCCTTTTAGGCAACCATTTTATATGAAATCATGTTAACACTTAAGTTCTCATGTGTTAACAAATTTAACACTGGCTGATATTTAAAGCTCCTTGTGTCATATTATATGACTCATATAATTTGTAAACCAAAACACTTTACATTCCGTTTTCAGCGTTGCTAAAATGTTAACACATAAACCAATTCTTACGTGCTACAGCGGTGTTAACACATAAAATGAGCCAAACCCGATAGGTATAATCCTACCTAAT